>BGPR01014987.1:0-37807 GCA_013235015.1 Araneus ventricosus
CTATTGCTTCGTTCAGTACGTATTGCTCTTGTAAAGAAAGGGCGGATACTGAAGTTCGCCCTCGGACGGCAAAAAGTTGCATAGGTCACGCCACTGATACCAGCCCCTTACGTGAGGAAGATAATCTACTGGCAGCACCCGTATTAACTAAAATGAAACGTAAAAAATCGACGGAGGCTGTCTCTGCGAAACGGCCGCTGGATTGAGGGGCGTAGACCCTCTACCTTACTCAACTGTGACTTTCTGTGACTAAAGTAGCTCTATGTGACGACTATTAACTCTATAGTCTATAGTGAATACTAGTCTAGTGTGACTATGTGACTCTATCTATGTAAAATTCTTCGTTATTTTCGCCACTTTGAAACGACTGTGACTAAATCATAATTACAAATTCTAAAATCCTTTTGCAATCTTCAGTATCTAACTTTCTCTGTTAAATGAAACTAAAACTCTGTTATTTGGTTGCTCAGCTATAAGAGTTATCTTTATCACGAAATTCGACGTAATTCAATAATTCTTGAGTAATATTCTCGCTCATCTGATAAATAAATTGCCATAGTCTGCGGCGCGCGCATCGGTCTTAGACGTCATCAAAATTTTAGTGAATTTCACCAACTTTAAGCTCTACTGTGACTAAACCGTAATTGAAAATTCTAAACTTCTTTTGCAATCTTCAATGCTCGCTTCCTCTGTTAGATGAAACTAAATCCAACTCTCTATGTTAGTGGTTGCGGATATAAGCGTTTAAAAAATACCATGAAGAGCGTCATAATTTTTTCCTTCCGAAACACCATTAGACCACTATGGAGAGACGTAAGTCTACGCATCAAAACCGAAGTGGATAATACCTTATTAGCACAATACATTGCAACGATATCAATACGACATTGTTCAGTTATTCTAATGCCGTACAATATCGTGAAAATATCGTTGTAATATCGAGCAGCAACTTGCGCTATGAGAATATGTTCAGTATTTAATATGCTTTCAATTAGATAAACTGGACAATGTCGTAAATTAAATTTTCACATTTTAGTCTTGAAACTTGACGAAAACAGGATACAAATCTAATGGAATCAGCAATATTTCCAAAGATTGAAAGGAATAATAAAAGGTGTGTGTGTGTTTGTCAATTATTTTTCTTTTACATACGACCAGGCAAGGTTTTTTCAAGCAATTTGCCAAAAACATCTAAAACTGGAAAGTAACTTTTAGTGCAGTATCCAACCAACGAGATAAATATTAGTGAACACATGCAGTTGAGTTAAATATATGGGCAATGAGAATGAAAATGACTTGGAAATCGATTTATGATTAATTAGAATCAATAAGCCTCGATTAAATTTAGAAATTCACTTAAATCCTAAATTCTGTAGAATAAAGCTACAAATGAATTAACACACAAATCAAAGAGAATTCAGTAATAAAATTTTAAATCGATGCTTATCTTAAAGATGCCTTAGAAGACGTTGCTGGAAATCATATAATGAAAATTTTACAGATTTGCATCTCTTTAAAGTTAGAAATGAAACTTTTTCGGTTGAATGTAGTCACCAAAATGCAACTAAAAACCGACAGGCTGATTTCGCATACAGCGAAATTTTAATGACCTGCCGCCACTCACCTTCAAAGTGGACTTCCACTCTTCTTGCAAAACTGGACCCTTTACGACTCCTTAAGTTCTTCATTTAATTTAGGTATCCGCCTGCGTTGAAAATCCATTTTCGACCGAAAATCACAAATTTTTTTAATGTCTTACCTGAGTTACTTGTTCTTTTAAGTTTTCAAAACAGTTTTTATTTTACGTTTCTGATGATCAGAAGTGAAATTAGAGACATTTTAGTAGAACTTAAAAGCTGAAAATGTAATAGTAAACAATTTTACAGATCTTCATCTCTTTAAAGTCAGAAATGAAACTTTTTCGGTTGAATGTAGCCGCCATAATGCAATTAAAAGAAGATACCGGCAGGCTGATTCCACATACAGTAAAAAATTTAATGACCTGCCGCCACCAACCTTCAAAGTGGACTTCCACGCTTCTTGCAAAACTGGACCCTTTACGACTCCTTAAGTTCTCCACTTAATTCAGGTATCCACCTACGTTAAAATTCCATTTTTGACCGAAAATCACAAATTTTTTAATGTCTTATCTGAAAGCCTATTCTTTTAAGTTTTCAAAACAATTTTTATTTTACATCTCTGATGATCAGAAGAGAAATTAGAGACATTTCGGTAGAACTTAAGAGCTGAAAATGGAATAGTAAACAATGCGATAAAGAAGCATTTTTCATTGTTTTTACTTAAAATATTTGATTTTATTGTTCGTTTTCGTTTTGTACTATTCTCTATATATCAGATACTAATTTGGAAGATTTTAAGTGTAAATTTCTTTGATTTCTATGAGATTGTTGGAAATTTAGTCATTTTTCAATAATTGCAGTATCTTGATTTTCCATTAATGATGTAATTTTGATAATAAACGCACTAAAACACATAAATATTACTTATAACCAATATTAATCACTAAAAGAATCTCCAGATCAGCTAGCATGCATACTAAAGTTAGCTGACTGAAAAAAATATTTAAATCTGTCGACGATGGCTTAATGGTAGATAATGATTATGACTCATGAGGCTCAATACAACGACTAAGAAAAAATTTCGATCACTGAAAATTTTTAAAAAGGAACTAAGATGGGGGAAAGGATCCAATCTACAAAACTGAGAAATATTGAAGAAAAATTCTTTTTCATCTCATAGTAAATTAAAATATATAAATTTTAAACTCATTTTTTTCGGAATGTGATTTTTTCTAAAATTTTCATTTTTCAAACACGATAACTAAAATTTAATTTAAAATATAAGTCTGAAATTTGGCATACATATTATTTATGATACTGTCTAGGTAAAGAACGAAAAGGTAAGTGCAAAGATGTTCCATTAAAAAACTCTTAGCTCTCAAACTCATATAATTTACATATTTTTTGAGACATTGTAAAACTTTTGCTTCAGGACCTAGCCATAGATGAGTGATTATATATACTAAAGCATTTTCATTCGGGTTATTTGTTTTTGAACAAGTTTGAAAAAAGGGCAAATTTAGAGCAAAGAATTCTAAGTTTTTTCAAATATCAAAAAAATTAATTAATATAACTATTTCTATTATTTATTAAGTTTTAACATAAATTTCATTTAAAAATGTGAAAATATTGCTTCAAATATCATTATTTTAAAAAAAGGCCTCCGAACGTAGTCGGATACCTTAAGTTATACGATCCATCATCGGATAAAGAAAATTAACGAATATCCCTTCTTAATATGTCGACCAGGAATTGAGAATCACGTTGCTTAGATGCTGAAATGCTGGTCCTTCAACTGGATATTTCAACTCTGAGGGGACCATCCGAGTATAAAAAGACAATCAACAGAAGATAATTCTCTCTCTCGCTCTTTTTCAGTCTCTTTTTTTCAAAATAAACCTTTGATACTTCCGAATCTGTTGCTCATTATAGTTCTGCTTGCAACGCCGAAATTTATTGCATCTTTAAAAAATATATCTTTAAGACTGGCGTATCGAGAAAACTACCATCTTTACTGTAATAAGTTTCTGTTTTCCTTCGAAACAGTAATTTTTTCCCTGTATATTGATTTAGCTACGCAACATTTTCCTACCTTTGGCATAAAATTAATGAAAAATAATTTACTGAAGTCAGAAATTTAAGAGGAAAATAAATAAAAAAACACTTTAAAAAAAGTATACCAAACCAATCAATTCCTATTTTGGTCTAAGGTGAATTTTAAGAATTCTTTTTCGAACCAAGCCAAAGTAACAAATTCACAAAGACGAGAACATCAAGAAAATAAAAGAGAAAAAAATAACCTCTCAAAAGTGTTCCAAAACAATCAATTCCCATTTCGGCCGATTCACATCCAAAACATCTCTTTCCGACACACATTCGGTACCCACTCTCTTTCCTTTTTCATCATTCTATAAACTGACGACTTTTCTTTAAAAAACCTTTCCCTTCCAAAAAAAAAAAACGTATTCTGAGAAAATGTTTCCAGTCCTTTGTCTTCCGTAATTCTCTGAGAAAAACATTCCTGAGTGGAAACAAGATAATGGCGGCAAACATTTGGCACGAAAATTCCACCCGAACTGGCGAGGTGATTGTGCTGATTTGTATTCCACGAAGAACAGAACAGCACAAAATATCTCAAGAAGGTGCAAACCACTTTGCAAAAACCAACTGAAAAAGAATGAGCGCCTGATATATAAAGGTAGAGTATTCACCCAGACATATTCTTTACTGTCTTCTGCGTTCCCTCAATTGGTGTTCTGGTCTTATTTTTCACGCTTCGGGGAGATTCGTGTTCATTTTACACCTTTAAGTTTTGGGAAGAAGCTTTATGTTCTCTGGAAATGGAAGATCCACTGGATTTGATAAAAGTTGTATTGGAGCCGAGGATTTTTTTTCTGCGATGAATCTAGCTTTGGAAAGATTTTAGAATATTTTTTTATTTGACAAAGCTTGATATCAAAGATCTTGTGGGGAGGAAATATATGCAACAGCCAGTTTTATTTGGTAAAATGAACGTAAAGGCTTTAAGTTTCTTTCTATGGCCTTCGATAAATATTCATGCGTATGTTGGGAAATTGATTTTTAATCGGTATTGAAATTTTGAAACTAAAAGTTGTAAGATTGAGAATATACTCCATGACGTAAGAGGTAAATTTTATGTTAGAGTCATTATTGTTCAGTTACCTTAAGTTTTTAAGCAAAGTGTTTCTAAATTACACCTTAAGATATTGATGAAAAGATAATGAAAATAGCATGCAAATTTTGTAGTATTTTACAAGACAAAAAAAGGCGAATGATATAGAGAAGAAAACATGTACTTGAATTTTACATATATGTATAAATAAATTTTATTAATTTTTAGAAACAAAGTGAATATTATTTGCAACTGATGATTTTTATTTGAAGCAATCCAGTCAAATCAATAAAAGCTTTGCAATATATCTCGATTAATTTTCCTCTCGAAGATATTTTTCCCAATATAACTAATGCAAAATATTCTCAGAAATCAGAACAATACGAAGACAAAGCTGTTTTCTTACTAAATAGAACTAATACAAAATAATCATGGAAATCAGAAGTAAGAAAAAGACCAAACTCCTTTTATTACGAATGGAACTAATGCAAAATATTCAAGAAAGTCAGATCAGTAAGAAGGCAAAATGAAAACAATTTAAGAATTGCTCCAGATGAATCAAATCCCATTTTGACAAAGAGAATTTTACAAAGCTTAAAGAAAATTTTCTTCAAATAGAACGGATGCAAAAATTCGCAGAAGCCAGAACATCAGAAATAAAAAGATGAAAACAAAGCACTGCAAGACGTGTTCAAAACCAATCAACTCTCATTTTGACCGCATCCACAACATCTTTTTTCAATTTACATTCTTAGGCCAGTAAACGAAAAGTTTGAAAAAAAAATACAGTTTTAAAAATTCGTACACATGTTCGTGAGGGGCTTATAATGAACATACTAAAAATCCCCTGTCCTGGGGGGTGAGCTCACGGAGCCATCTTGGATTTCACCCCTCCTTTTTAGTTTTTCTTGAATATCTCGTAACCTATTTAAATTTGAAATTGAATGTTATTTAACAAATTAAAGAGCATAAAAGTACCTACATATACATACTTTTATTTTTCTACAGCTTTAATAGTTTCGGAGATAATGGGTCTTAAATGTTGCCTCCATCTTGGATTTCCTCCCCTTTTTCAGTTTTCCTTGAATATTTTGAAACTATTCAATATTTAAAGTACATATGATTTAACAAATTAAATAGAGTGCGATACACCAACAAATGGGTATTTTGATATTTCTTCAGGCTTTAATATTTTTTGAGATAATTGGTCTCAAAATGGATGAATTTGTAAAAAATCTTAATTGATAGTACAATAAATGAAAGGTTTGAAGAAAAACAAAAAATCAGATAGCTTTGAAAATTGGTAGAAAAGTTCTCGAGGGGCTTATGATGAACATACTGAAAGTCCCCCGTCCTAGGGGATGAGCTCGCTGCGCCATAGTGGATTTCATCCCCCTTTTTAGTTTTCCCTAAATATCTCGAAAACTATTCAATTTTAAAATTACATGTGAATTAACAAATTAAAGAGCGTGCAATTCCCTACAATAAGTACTTTTATTTTTCTTCCAGCTTTAATAGTCTTTGGGATAATGGGTATCAAAGGTTGCCACCATCTTGGATTTCATCTCCCGTTTTTTCAGTTTTTCTTCAATACCCCGAAAACTGTTTGATTTTCAAATTACATGTAATTCAACAAATTAATGATCGTAAAATTCCCAACAAATGCATGCTTTTACT
This sequence comes from Araneus ventricosus, assembly GCA_013235015.1. Taxonomy (NCBI): domain Eukaryota; kingdom Metazoa; phylum Arthropoda; class Arachnida; order Araneae; family Araneidae; genus Araneus; species Araneus ventricosus. The sequence goes on from BGPR01014987.1 coordinate 6,391, forward strand.
ATTTTTTCTGGCTCTAATAGTTTCCGAGACATTCAAGAAAAACTAAAAAGGGGGAAATAAAATGAAAGATGGCAGCAACTTTTTGAGACCCATTATCTCAGAAACTATTAAAGCTAAAACAAAAATAAAAGCATGCGTTTGTAGGAAACTTTATTATCTTTAATTTGTTGATTACATAAAATTATAAAATTAAATAGATTTTGAAATATTCAATAAAAATTAAAAAAGTGGAATGAAATCCAAGATGACTATGAACTTTGACACACATTATCTTGGAAACTATTAAAGCTGGAAGAAAAACAAAGGTATGTATTTGTAGGGAATTTTACGATCTTAAATTTGTTAAATAAATTTTAATTTGAAAATTGAATACTTTTCGAGATAGTCAGAAAAAATTAAAAGGGGGGGGGGATGAAATCCAAGATGGCGACGAGAGCTGCCCCCCATGATTGGCGACTTTTACTATGTTCAACAAGAAACCCTCGAGAACATTTGTTCCAATTTTAAAAACTATATGATTTTTTGTTTTCCTTCAAACCCTTCGTTTATTGTACTATCAATTAAGATTTTTTTACAGATTTATTCGTTTTGAGACAAATTATCTCAAAAAATATTAAAGCCTGAAGAAAAATCAAAGCATCAATCTGTAGGTATGCTCTTTAATTTCAATATTGAATTTTTTTCGAGATATTCAAGAAAAATTGAAAAGGGGGGGGGGAAATCCAAGATGGCGGCAACCTTTGATACCCATTATCTCAAAGACGATTAAAGCTGGAAGAAAAATAAAAGTACTTATTTATAGGGAATTGCACGCTCTTTAATTTGCTAATTCACATGTGTTCTTAAAATTAAATAGTTTTCGAGATATTTATGAAAAACTAAAAAGGGGGATGAAATCCAAGATGGCGCCGCGAGCTAATCCCCCAGGACGGGGGAATTTCAATATGTTCATCATAAGTATCTCACGAACATGTGTACCAATTTTCAAAACTATATTATTTAATGTTTTCTTCATCCCGATTTTGGACCTTAGTTTACTGGACTATCTCTGCTTCCTTCCAAGTCATTCTATTAAAAAACAATAAATTTTTAAGGAAAATTTCATTCGCTCAAAAGAAACAATAAAATAATCTGTGAAAATGTTTCCAGTTCTTTGTCTTCCGTATTTCTCTGCAAAAAAATCCCACCATAGTAACAAGAAATGGTGGCAAATATTTGGCACGAAAATTCCACCAGAGCTGCCAAGGTGATTGCGTTGATTTGTATTCTAGAAGAAAAACAGCAGAGAAATCTCACGAGGGCGAAAACCACTTTGCAAAAACCAAATGAAAAAGAAAGAATGAGTGCTTGATATATAAAAGCACAATATTCACCCAGACATATTCTTTACTGTCTTCTCCGTTCCTTCAATTGGTGTTCTGGTCTTATTTTTCACGCTTCGAGCAATTCGAGTTCATTTCACACCTTTAAGGTCTACGAAGAAACTTTATGTTCTTTGGAAATGGAAGATCCACTGGATATGATAAAGTGGTATTGGAGTCGAGGATTTTTCCCCCTCTACTATGAGTCTAGCTTCGGAAAGATTCAGAATTTTTCCCCTTAACAGAATTAAAGATAATACAGATACTGTACGGAGAAAACATACGCAGTATATCCCAACCTCTGTTTCCTCCAGGACCTCATGATTAGTTTTTCATTCTTCAATACTCCTACTGTCATTCCCCCCCCCTCCCAAATGGCGACGACTCGGGAGCGATTAAATTCTTATTTCATTTTATTTGCCTACAGCTAGGAGTTACAAAAAAACCGATAGTGTCCAGGAAAGTTAGCTAATTTTGTAACTAAATTTTCAAATTTTTTTTGTCTACTCCCATATTTTGGGGATTTTCAGGTGTCTATATAAATTTTCCCTAATTTTACACTAATGGCTGCCACCTCTCAAATCAAATAATGCAGTTTCGTTATAATGGAAGTGGGTTGCTATCTTAAGACTCAAACGACTCGAATTAACCCAATAACATTTGTGGTATTTATTGTTGGTTTTACATTTTATTCATTTTCTTTATCAACAATATTAGTTTGATGGCCAAACAAATGAAAAACACCATTGAAGTAATTTCACATTATCTTAAGGTGAAAGAAAAAACTTACTCATCAAGATAATCAATTATTCAAATGGAATCCAATTTCATTGCAATCTTTGAGCTTGTTTCACGGAGCTGAGATTTATAAAATAAGAAAACAGAAATTTTCTCATGTCTGGAGCTTCAGCAAGCTTACTGCGATATTTTTGACTAATGTACGCATGAGATCAGTGTGTTCTCACCACACATTCTGTGTTCTTACCACACATTCTGTGTTCTTACNACACATTCTGTGTTCTTACCACACATTCTGTGTTCTTACCACACATTATATGTTCTTACTACGCATTCTGTATTCTTACCGCGCATTCTGTGTTCTTACCACGCATTCTGCGTTCGTGAAAAAGGTATTAAATATTTTATTGCTTTATTCTTGGTGCTCTTCTTTCATTGCTACCCAGTAAGCTTTTGGAATTTCACACTTACTTGGAGGAACAAAATTCTATAAATATTTTTTTTCATTTTAATCTCTTATGTTTTGTGTTTTCCATTATTGCCAACACTATTTTCATGTACCCTTAACTAGTCCGCCGCGTATCCCCAGAGATACGTGAACCACAGTTTGTGATCCTCTGGATTACAGATTCTAACCCTCTCTTTAGGTATGTGATAATGCTGTTGTTATATTATTTCCAATCATTTAACCCTTAAATGTCCTGTGCTGACTTTAAGCAACATACCTAATCTTGTCTTCTAAAATATTGAGTATAAGACTACCTGTTAATACCTGTTATTGCCAATAGGATACGTAATGAAAATGCTATTAAATGAAATTACAACATATAGAAGTAGCCTGAGTGCTGATGAGAAAATAAAAATGAATTTATGTTTCTCTCTTGCGGCTGCATCGTTTTTGCTTTGTCTGTAAGCTTGAGAATACCATATTTTATTCTACAACGTTGAAGGAAATTCCTTATCCTTATTACTATTAGTTCTGTGAACAGTAGACCTTGCTCTCCCTCTCTAAATAAAAAAAAATCTAAGATTTTCTCTTCATCGCACTTTTTTAAAAGCTTAGCAAATGTGACCATTGTGAAGACAGCATTGTTTTTAATGTTGGTTGTTGGTTGTTTCGTGTTTCTTGGCGCAAGAGCCAGTTTTGGCCATACTGCGCCACTCAAATGGTTAAAAGCAAGACAGTGTAATGAAAACTTTTCATAATCAAGAATACTTCAGATATAGGAGGAAAAAAAATGTTAAAAAGGTAAACTAGAAAGTAAATTTAGACAAAATAGTCGAACGATGAAATGGTGTAAGACATTAAACGCATGTTAAAAAGCGTATAGCTTTTAAGAAATTAAAAATATTTGGATGGTGTTTCGCACCCAGCAATTCAGACAAAGTTAAAAACGATGAATTAAAAAAATGAATTCGATGAAGATTAAAGTTTGAGCATTCAATTAAAATATGAGAAACAGTGAGTTCAACATTACACGTGGGTCACATCGGTGTTCCCTCGCCAAAAAGAAGGTACTTATGTGTGACTCTAGTGTGTCCTATACGGAGGCGAGTCAGTTTGACATCAGCCCCTCGTGTGGGCAGAACTGGCCACAAATCAATAAAAGGTTTGATGTAATGCAATTTATTGCGAACCTGCAGGTCCCATGTCTCTTGCCACAGAGAGAAAATGCAGCTTGAAACAGGTTTCTTCACGTCACAGTAAGGGATTTCACGGTGCAAGAAAGAAACAGCTGTCTTTGCACTGTGATCTGCCTGCTCATTTCCAATAATTCCCACATGACTCGGAATCCAACAAAATAAAATGGAAAAACCTCCATGTTGAAGAGTCTGCAAAAGTCCCAAGATTTCCATAGCAACTGGATGCATTTGAAAGTGAGGATGACATAGTGTTTCTAATGAACTCATGCTATCAGTATAAATGCAAAATTGGCGCTGATTTGAGAGAGATATCTTCTGGAGAGCGTAGAAGATCGCCACTAACTCAGCTGTCAAAATGGAAAAGGATGTATGCAGACGGAAACTGCTGATGTCGGCATCAAAAATAATACCACATCCAACATGGCCGACTGCCTTTGAACCGTCAGTAAAAATTGGCCTATATGAGGAATACCGATAGCGATGGAAGCTGAAAAGTTGCTGGTAAATCACTGGAGACGTCTTACTTTTATCAAAACCAGAGAATGGATTTATAAACGAAAACTGGGGAATATTCCAAGGCGGGAAAATTTGAAAATCGACAGTCTGGATATCTGGAAAGTTGAGCTCCGAATCTTGGATTATGCTTTTCGCTCTCTCACAAAAAGGGAGAATGTGAGATGGGCGAGCATTGTAAATCCTACGGAGGGCCGTAGGAAGAGTCATATGAGAAAGAGGATGTTGAGGAAGGGACAGAGCCCGGAAATAATACTGCATGGAAAGTTTTTTCAGCCGCAAGTGCAAGGGGAGTTGGTGGCAAATAGTATAGAGGCTCTCGACTGGTGAAGTTCGAAAAGCCCCTGAGCAGATTCTTAGGGCAGAATGGTGTACGGTATCTAGCCTGCGTAAAGCAGAGGACCTGGCAGAGCCATATACAAAACATCCATAGTCAATCCGAGACAAAATGACAGCATGATATATGCGAAGTAGGGAGGTTCGACCTGCACCCCAAGACGTACAAGAGAGTACCTTTAGGATGTTAAGAGATTTTTCACACTTCTTCCGCAATTGTAAGATATGCGGAAGGAAAGTAAGTTTCCGATCGAAAATCACTCCCAAAAAACGAATCTCGTCAACAATCGGAATAGTGTCATTTCGTATGGAAAGGATAGGATCAGCATGAAAGTCTCGTTTCCTGCAAAAGTGGACACATTTACTCTTTTCTGCAGAAAGTGTGTGTCCATTTTCATCGCACCAAATTACGATTTTGTTAATCGCGTTTTGCAGCTGTCGCTCAATTAAACGCATGTTACAACCCTGACAAGAGATCTGCAAATCATCAACGTATCAAGTTCCAGTGACAGATGGTGGCAAATGATTTAAAACTTCACTAAAATGAAGGATAAAAAGAGTAACTCTGAGGACACATCCTTGTGGAACACCCTCAGCATTGTTTTTAAGGACACCGGACATCATAATTTGACTCTCGAAGAGATACACTGGTGTACAAGAAGTAGCACAATTGTTATGGTGCGACAAGTTCGAGGTTAACATGGATAAAATGGTTCACAATCTGTTGAATAATTAAAACATCTCTAGCTCTTTTACTTCGCTTATCTTTAGGCGTCATATCGAAATATTTTGAAAAAGATGGCACCAAAAAATTACAGAGAAAGATGGAATCCTTAAATTAGTTATTTGAAAAAATCGAGAAAAGTTCAGTATTAAATAGGCATCCAATTAAGATATTTTTTCCAACCCACTTCGTTCGAACTAAGAAGATGGAATTCAAATTAACTTGGCGATAAATATTAAAATTTGGCAAATATATATATATATGTAAGAGAAAAGTTGCGTTGTTATGGAGATCAGACGATTTATAAGGCAGGCGAAATTATCTTGGCGAGAAGTGTCTGATAATTCCATTTAGGCTTCACAATTACAAGCGAATTTTTAAAGTTCTTTAAATTGGTTACTGATCTATATAGGTTAAAAAATAAATGGTTTAGATGATAAATGAGTTTAAATATAAATTTATAACTAAAAGATAGCGAAATATTATAAAAATAGGTAACATTTATTTAGCAAAAAGCGTATAACGATACACAGCGATACATAGCCATAAGCGAACCGTTTTTATTTACAACTCTGATGTCATAATCTTGATGGTTGGTTGCCACTAAATTTATTATTACCAATATAATAATTATATATAATTAAAATAATTATCTTATTAACGAATTAAAATAAATATAAATAAACATATGCACCGTTTTCTATTGCTTCAAGAAATATTTCTGCCAAATTTGAAGGAAGGAAATCGAACACCGAATTTGGTCATAATCGCGTAACAAACATACAGATAGAAGAGTGCAAAATGCTGGAGTTAAAACGTAGATCTCTCTTTGCTCGGGCAATTAGTTCTTAAAATTCATCTGTGTTTAATATTAGAATTTTATCAAGGTGTTTTTTCTAAACTAAAACCCAGTGTTGCCGACTGGTAATAATTTTTTAGCCGTAAACCTAAACCATGCTTAAAACAAAATAGGATTTTTTAAAGTAATTTTCCCATGTTTTATTCAAGAAATGAAAGTCAAAAAACATTTTTAAATCAATTTTTATAAAATCAGATATTTAATGGCTAAATATCATTTGAGGTTATTTGAAATAAAATTAATAGCTGATAAATTTTAAAGATAAAGGCCATTTTCAAATTTATTCGCTTTTGCTTTTTTTCCCCAATAAGCTGAATTATTAGATTATAGATATGAAATGTCCTGAAATATTCCAATTAAAATATTTTAGGGGTTTATGACGGCCACTAGCTATAGGTGAATTAGCACTTTGCGTCTTAGACGCTCTTTTTTTTTATCCTAACACTAGCAGTACGCGCACGACGTTACCCTTGGAATCATGACTTCAACAGAATAAAAAAAGCCCACATACAATTACATAAATGAAAGTTTTAAAAACGAAATCAAAACAGAAATATATATATTATTGAGTTTGTCCGCTTCTTTTTAATCTCGACCGAGTACCGTTAATCCAAAACAATGTTAAAAAATTACAATGTGATATTTATTACACCGCAAGCAAAGCATGAAAGGCAAAGAAATTAGTTAAGACACGCTTAAAAAAATAATCGAAGTTATCGAGTAAATAAATCATCTCCTCGCAGAACGCGAAAGTAATGACGTCACCCTGCCCCGTCAGCCAATGAAATTGCCCGCAACGTTCCGGTGAGCTGTCGCGGGAGGAAGCCTCGCTAGAGGGAAAATATCTTTCAACTACCAGGAAAAAATTAATTTAAAAAAAACGGGAAAAGATATTTTAACCATTCTTGTTTTAAATCCGACAGAACCGTTGCAGTTATAAGCTGAAATTTTTTGAAAATGATATCTTTATTAGAACATCGGATGCAAGAGTTGTAAGGATTCCAGAAAATTTTATTTTTGAAAAGTGACTATTTTTAAAAAAAATCCCCAAAATTCAGTAAATTACGTTAGAAATTCGAAACTAACTTCATTATCGTGTGCTCTTTCCAATAGTTTATATATTTTTTTCGTACAATTATTCGAAACCATTCTATTGAGAAATTAGTGCGAAAAATCAACCAAAACAACACAAAATATTAAATAAAAAATTTTCTAGATTAAATTTTAAAATTTCGGCTTCGAGGTGCATTCAGTCACCATTACGACTACCTGTGTGCCCAATTTCATAGTTGTATGTGCGATAGAGTTATCTGGACATCGCAGACACACACATGCACACACACACACAAACATTGCCTTTTATAAGTATAGATAAACGCAGTTTTAGTATATGAAGACGAAACGAGCTGAAAAATTTAAATGAAAATATTTTGGAAACTTAGGCTGGATCCAAGCCATGGGTACATTTGTTTGGTGCTATACGTTTTAATATTTTAACATATATCTTTTAGGTCTGAATATACGCATTATTGGAAGATTTAGAAACGAGATAAAAAAATTCAAATGAAAATATTTGGGGGTTTAGGTTGAGAATTAGCAATAGTTTAATTTTTCAGGTCAGATTAGTAATTTGCTTCTGTCAATTTTAATTTTAATTTGCTTATGTAACCATTTGGATGTTTTTTTGCAAACGGAACAAAAAAATTCCTCCAAACTTCGGTATATTTTTCTCTGCGAAACTCAACCTATCGAATATTTATATATCAGAGATTTTTACCTGTTTGGCGATGGCAACAGTAATTCAGTATTTCAATTATTATGAAATTTGAATGATTTCTAACACGCTTCGCCTTTAGTTTAAATGGTTTTTACACTTTTTTGTTTAACTTGATGTTTCATGTTTATAAAAATGAAATTTCCTCATCGAAATTTTACTATTCTTATTTGCTTCAGTTCTGTAATGCTCTATAATTGTGTTTTTACTATGTCAGTTCAAAAACTTTAATATTTTCGGAACTTTATTTTCAATTAATCGCTTAATTTTCATTTAGTTTTGATTCAGTATGGTTATGAATTTGAGAAACATTGATTACAAGATTTATTAACGATTATTGTTGTTTCTTCTACAAAAATCACTTAGACATAGATTTTCAGGACAGGACATTTATTAACATATAGAAAAAGACGAAAAGAAATGCGAGAACATGCACACAGCATTTTACAATCAGCACACGGCATTTTACAATTAGCACACAGCATTTTACAATTAGCACACAGCATTTTACAATTAACACACAGCATTTTACAATTAACACACAGCAAGCATTATGGTGGCAGTCTCAAAGAAAAAATGAATAAGGTTGAAGCAGCAAGCGCTGACTCACACAGATATTCATACGCCTTAAAGAATTAGTTCGCTCGCTTCAACCCAACAATTATCATAATAAATTACAAAATATAATAAAGACTAAAAGTCGAAAATAATAAAAAGTTTTGAAAAAACACTCTTTTATTAATAGAAAAATTTTTCATCAAAAGTCTGAGGGTCAAGCTTAAGGATCTGAATATCAAAAGAATGAAAACTCTTAAACATTTATTAAAACTTGAAGCATATGCTGAATGTGGTTGAAATTCCAATTGACATAGAGCATTTCTATCAACACATAACCTTTTAGTGTTTATGCTCTGATCGGCAGATATTTGATTAAAAAATTATTTTCTATACGTTAGTTCATTAACTAAAACTGTTTAACAAACTTTTTATCTTTATTATTATTTTTTACATATATGAAAATTACAAACAACAGAAGTGTAATTTACCATATTTTATTCAAATAATTGAGTTAATAAATAAATTAAACCAGATTTTAGTCTTTTTAACATTGATCATGCTTTATACGTGGATTCACAAATCAAAATCTTTATTCAGTAATCCAGAGGCTGCTTCCATTAACTCAGTCACTGAAGATTTATAAAAAAAAACCTCCATGCCAAATATTTTAAACAAACGTTTTATGAAAGATGATGTGAATGCTAACATTTTAAAATGAAGAATCATGAATTCTTAATAATGTTAACATGAAATCAGAATATGATTTAGTGTAGATTTTTTAGCAAAACAACTTCAAAATCTGGGATAGAAGAATTCCAAATCCGTTTAGCTACAGGCTACTGGATTTAATCTTAACATAAATATTTTCGGATTTAGGAAAAGCTGTTTCGCAAACGGCCAGTGACGTCACATCCGCACTCAACAGCGACGAGCTTAAAGAATTAGAATTTTTCTGTTTTATCTCTTGAAACTCATTTTTAATGGTTCGACGACTCACAAGTTAACTAAAGGTCTTCACTATAATTCCTTAAATAGTGTGAAAAAGAGTAAATTATAATATTTTAGAAATTATAAATGATGTCTATAATCACTGTTCAAAAGGGGACAATAGCCTAACTAAATTGTAATAAATTGAATCCATTCACCGTGAATTCTTTTTTTCAAAGCATCAGTATTTGATTTTATTCGAGTTAGCTGCCAAACTGTTTTATTCGAATAAGAAGATATTTTATTGGTTAAAACATTCTAATTGAATTTAATGTGCAGATAGTTAAGTATAAAATACTATATTTTGCAGAAACTTTTGATAATTTTCATTGAATGAAATATTATTGTGGGCCACCAGCCGAGTACCTGTAGGTGGCGCTCCCATCGCCAGTGACGTCAGAGCATCAAACTGCCGAGAACAGAAGACGAGATGGAACGCGGTGCGAGACGTATCAACGACGTTGGTTTTTTCTTCGCAAGACCAAAAGACGAGATGAAACGACGGTTTGAACGACGTTATACCATGCTAATGAGTGCCATTTTTATCACATGACGAACTAGAACCACTTTAATTGTACATAGCTGTAAATATTGCTCAGTATAATAATGTAACTTCCTAATGACAATATGATACTTTAGTTTTAAGAACTGTGTATTCATTTATGGAACCAACCACTAAGCCTAAAGATGATCGGCCATGTTATAATAAATCAATCTCAAAAATTTCGTTCTTGAATGCATATTTAAGTTTCTCAAAACTTAACTTTTGTCTTTCAATTTGTTTAGCTTCAGAAGTCTTAAAAATTTGTTGTTACTCTTAAAGTTATAACATTGAAACTAAAATCTTAATTCATTAATAGAGTAAATTAATGCTCACGTAGTGCGATGCTCTAATTTAGATTTAAATTCCATCACATATTTTTCCAGAAAGAATAAGAATGTGGCGGGATATTCGTCGAATTTGGAAAACCTGGACATTTTTTAATGTACAGTGATGGGGATTTTTTTGTAGTTTAACAGTGCAATTAACTTTTAATGAAATCAACTTTAAATTAATAAAAAAAGCAGACTAAACAAATGCGTCATCGGTCCAATCAAGAAAGCCGGTTGCCTAGATTAGAACACTTGTTGCCCAAATTAGCCCACCGATTCCTTTAAGCACAATTAAAGCAAAAATATATTTTATTCTCAAATTCACACCAGCACATGCATGAACGATGCATGAACTCAAGCATGACATTCATTCTTCCCTTTACTTCCTATTTTCCCTTTATTTCCGCACAAATGATACGCTTCCTAATTTTTTATAATTTTTGATCCAACATTTGATGTCTCTTATTGCTTTTTTTGCTTTGACTTCATTGATTTTTCTGAGTTATTCCTGTAGTTTAAGATAATAAACCCGTTGATTGAAATGGTCCAATTTAGCTATATTGTGTTTGGCAATCTAGGCAACCTTTGGACAACAACAAAAAAAATTTCCGTATTTTTTATTTTAAACTATTTTCATAAAATGATCATTGCAAATTGTAGCTAAAGAAATTTCCTGACTGAGGATATAATAACATATTTTCCTACTTAATTTAGAACAGCGTAAGGGCTTTTTGTCTTTTGTTAAAAGAACAGATTGCTGATGCTTAAATCCAAATACAGTAGAGTCTTCCTACAACGAAGTCTCCCTACAGCGAATTTCCCTCTTTAACGAAATTTTTAATCGGAATGTTAAATAACATTCAAAATATTCTCCATATAAAGAAGTGGTTGTCTCCCTTTAACGAATTTCTTCAGACCTTTATCTTTTGGATTTTTGTCATTTTTGAAGAAAGTTGCTAATTTCTGTGCAAAAAAACCGCTCACACGTGCCTGTTTCTGGAACTACTCGCATTGTTCATTCCAGCGATAACACATAACAATAGAATGCTATGTGAAGGGTAATGCAGTTGCGGGGACCTGGGTTTCTACAGAGGAAGCAACATTTCTACGGTCAAGATTCAAAGAATTGAGGTGGAGTGGGGGTGGAAACAGCAAATGGATGTGACAATACGCATTTTATGTTTATCCTTACTAGTACATATTATTCTCTAAATTGGTGAATTGTCTTCACTTTTGAGCATTTTATTTACACAATAAAAATTAGTATAATTTTAACAAATTTATAATAAATATTACTTCATTTTTAATTGAAAGTCATGATTAAATATTTTTGAACTTATCGCACATACTAAAAGCTTTGTTACATTTACTTAAATAACTGCAAAAATCTCTAATCTCCGTATAACGAAATTTTCTCTATAGCGATTTTTTGAACTGGAACCAAGCGATTTCGTTATAGGGAGATTCCACTGTACTTGTTATCCAACAGTGATCATGTAGCGCTTCCTCTGTAAAAACGATATCATACACCCTGCTTACATCGCTGCAACTTATTTTGCCTATTTTACGGCCCAAATATTTAATAGAATTGAAGTTATGATGCCGATGTAATCTTGCCGCCACGCCGGCCGAAATTCGGAGTCTCTCCCCTATTATCTAGCGCAGCTTTGTTGAGATCGAGAGAAAATATTTGTCGGTGCCTAAATTTAAAGAAAATTATTTGACAATAAAAAATATAAGGCTTTTCCTCTAAAAACGTGAACGCAATCCCCAAAAAGGGTCGCGAAAACATTTTACACAAAGTGAGGTGGTCGTAAATAAAGATAGTTTGCTCACCACTGATCTAGTGTATGTGAAGGCACATGAATTGAATCCACTTGATTATCTGAAACTTGCTGTATCAGATTTCTATAAATTGCAAAAGTAAAAGCTGTATCAGATTTCTATAATTGCAAAGTTTGCAGAAATATTTCTGCAAACTTTGACACAGAAAATAATCCAAAATTTAAACTCAGAATTTGAAATTGTATGGATGCATTTTGTATCAAAATTGCTTCTTCATTAGATGGAGATAATTAGTATTTTGAAAAAGCTTATAATTACCTTTTTCTTTTGAGGATATTTTTTCCATCTGATTAAGGTTACTATAACGCACATTTGAGAATAATAACAACCAATCTTCATTATTTTTTATAAAATTCTTTTTTCAATATTTGACTTCTTTTTTAATTATTTCGCTCATTTATAAAACCATTTGAAAATTCTTGTCTGCAAATTGAAATTAAATTGTTTTGTTTTAATATAATGAGCTTTTCATCTAATATACAGGAGGATTCAAAACAGACCCAAGAATCTTTCAGGTAGGTGAGTGAATTAGGCAAAACCAGCCTCCATTTTTTGAGTCAAAAACAAAGAAAAAATCGAGTTCAACAGCAATGTTCAGATGGTAGACATGAAATTATTTTGTTGTTTTCATAACAGAATGAATTTTCTTCTACTATTCAGGGTGATTCGAAAGAGGTCCGACAAACTGTCAGGTAGGGTATTTAAATGGCCAAGGCGAGCCTTCATTACTCCAATCAAAAACAAAGCTACTGTCTGTCAGCGACGAGAACTGTCGCCGCCAAATTGCTTAGCTTACGGCGGTCGCTATAGCAACTGGTTATCGTAGGAAGAATCCATTTCTAGTAGGTAGAAGTTTATTCAAATGTGTTCCGCCGCAAACTGGTGCCAGAATTAAAAAACTCCGACTTCCGTTGGATTCCTCCTATTCGAAATGGATGTTCCCTAGCATAACCAGTTGCTATAGCGACCGTCGTAAACTAGACAATTTGTCGACGACAGTTCTCTTGGTGGGCAGACAGTAATGTAAAATGGCGTTTAACAACAATTGCCAGATGTTATTTAGAGAACAATAGTAGATATATATTTATTTTGTTAGTGTTATTTTAACAGGATGGGGGCTTTTTTCTAATATACAGGATGGTTCAAAAGAGTTCCGACCAAGTTTGGGGTAGGTAAGTGATTGAGCCAAACGAGCCATTACTGCCTCAGTCAAAAACAAAACGAAATTAAAATGAAGTTTAACAGCAATGTCGAGATGGTAGACATGCATTTATTTAGTGCAGGGCAACTTAAAGAAAATGGGTCGCACGTAGAACGAAAAAAAGACCCACTGGTACAGCATTTATTCCGCCCATAAGAAAAAGGTTTAAGAAATATAAAAGTTTCTAGTCAGTCTTACCATATCAATTACTTGATTTCAGTGCTGTAAAGGATCGCTGAGTTTTATATAGAAGAGACCATAGAAAGTTCATAATGTTGCTCCTTCATTTCAAAGCACGTCTGCTTTTTCCTATAATCGATAAAATAGGGAGTGTGATTGTTCCAAATTAGTGTTATTGTTAAGGAGAACATGGAACTGGAAGCTTTTATAAAAGTGTCTGGCAAAGAATTGTTCAATTCTCGAAAACTCCGAAAGCCCAGATTTTTCTTTCGACTGCAAAGAAAATACACTAGTAATTCTGTGAAAAGCAGACTTTGCGTCCAAATAACAATAATAATTGTCCAAGTGAAGTGATGTCCTTTTTCCACTGAAACGTTCGGCGTTTCGTCTATTTGTAAATTTGTTAGTTTCGCAGCCACGACCAGACGCGTGGTTCGGTTTTCTTTGAATTTATCATGAATGTTGTTTGAAATTATTAAAAATTTATGAATGTGCAAGGAATTTTATTTTTTGAATCCGTTTCAAGATGGTGGAGGTTGTTTCAGTTATTTCAATGTATAGCGAGTGTGGCACCACTAAAACATTTGAGGCATTTTGGTAATGGCAAGACATTTAATTGTAATTTTGTTAATACTGATAATAGCAGAAACGTGTGTAAATTATTCGCTTAAAAAAAAGAGGTAAGATCATAATTCCATGTTAAGAATTGCTTACTCCTGGTTAGTTCCATAAAATCGTGCTTTTCTCTTTCCTTGTAAGTTTGCTTTTCAACGATTCTAGGCAAATGGTTCAGGCTATCAAAATTTGAACATTATCAGTTATTTTTTAAAAGTTTTTCTGTGTATTTATCATATCACTTTTCATTATTTGCTTGTTATCATTTCGGAACTCCGTTCGTATTTCACCATGGGAACAGAGGGACCAAATCTCTTTCAAAGATAAGGGAAATTCACTTCTCCCTTCAAAAACCGCAATGACAGCTGGCACGGTCCGAATTCTAAGAACTTCCCCTTTTTTCCCCTATCCCATCTGGGTGAGCCACTCTAAGGAAGAAAGCGCGCGCTGAAGGTGTGAAATCATTCACACTTAAGGAAAGGGGGTGGAAATTCGCACTGATATTCGGACGGCCACAGTCTTTTGCTTGAAGAGAAGTTTAGGACGTCCCCGTATCGATATAGTTAATGCTGACAAAATCAGACATTTAGTTATAATTTACGAATACTGAGAGACTTGTGTAAATAATTCGTATTCGCAAAAAAATAGCTACGCATTTACAGACTGTGATGAAGAGCAGACGTCCCCTAGTCTGAAAAACACACTTTGGAATTATGTCTGTCTCTCTAAGTGTGAACACCATAACTCGAAAAGTATTAAAGCTACAAGGATGAAATTTGGTGTGTGATCTTACACGTAATTTGTGGGTTTCTATCAAATTTTGGATAAAATCGGTCTACGGGAAGTCTGCCTGTCTGTTTGCGCTCATGCGAACAATATAACTCAAAAACTTGAATAGCTAGACAGATAAAATTTGGTACACAGTTTTATCATGAGGAATGCAGGTCCGTATCAAAGTTTGGGCCAAATCCGTCAAAGGGTTGGCTGTCTGTCGGAATGTATAATCGTATACTTTTGAAGGCAATAACTTCTTAACAAAATTACTTAGATAAATGAAATTTTGTATGTGGCTTTCTAACATTATTTGTAGGCTTGTGTCCAATTTTTGTGTCAATCGGTTTAAAAAAAAGGCGTTCAAATTGCAAATTTGGTGTTTTTTATCTTACGCAGCCCTATTGCGTAATAACGACGGCTTCTGATTCTTGTTTCTCTTTTGTCGCTAGGGAAACCACGACCGTCGTTCAATGTTCCACGACGTTCGTTACAGACGTCGTGGGAAAACTCGTGACGTTCTGGGCTTAGAGCTGATTCGAAATTTTTATCCGCGCGAGGATGCGAGGAAATGACACCTTATACGAGAGTTTTGACTCTAATTCCTTAAGTAATAATTAGGTCTTTTTAATATCAGATTTAAGAAACTTTGAATAAATTCGTTTTGTGGGATATATTGTCCCAATCGTATTTAACAACGGGACAAATATCCTATCAATGATCAAATTACTACAAGATTATTGTTACGAAGCTGTAAAGTTGTTTCCCTGACAGGGCTAATCTTATGCCAGGAAAGAGAGTTTTACAGATGTTTTACTGGAATATTCCCAGTCGACCATACGATTGGGACATCTTGTCCCAGCTGTCTATATGATTGAGACATATTGTCCCAGGAGATTTCCAGGAAACGGGAAAAGTGAAAAACTCCAAACTCATAGCATATTTCTTTTAATATGTCAACATTAAATACTACTTTTCATAGTCAATTTTTAATCATGCAAAAGTCGAGTTGAAAAGTTTCGCGTTATTGAGCGGTGGAAAATATTTTTTTAAAAACATCTTTGAAGAATCATTGGAAAATGCAAAGGAAAATCAGTAACATTCTCGAATCCTCTTTTTAAAACTAACTAACTCTTATTTAAACTTTAACTCTTTAAACCAGAGCCAACTTTTTTCTTCTATCTCCTTTAAAACCGGGATCGTTTGGGATGAAGAGAACTGAATTGGACTCTCCGAACCTGGGTGGTCATTTACCACCCCCTGCTATAAACTTCCCTTAAGGCGCACGGAAATGGGCTGCGGTTTGCAAGGATAATTGGACCCCCTACCGCTCTTATCTCCTAAGCGATCTCAGAGCCTCAACACCCCTCAAAAGAAGCCAACCGCCTCAGACCGGCCCTCTTCGCTGTTAAAGAGAAATTTTTAGACCACCTCGCTCGGAATCAGAGGGTTAATGTTTCAAAAAATACATTTAAGAAGTTTGATAGCTAATGAAAAAGTTGTTTAAAATGTTAATAAGTGTTAATAGTTGCGGACTTATTTTTATAATTTCGAATATGCGATTTTGAAAAAAACATTGTCAAAAGAAAAGAAATCATGATTTAAAATTTATTCTCTCTTAACCGAATTTTCGATCATCCGAAGTGATTTAACCGAATTTTCGATCATCCGAATTGATTTAACCGAATTTTCGATCATCCGAAGTGATTTAACCGAATTTTCGATCATCCGAATTGATTTAACCGAATTTTCGATCATCCGAAGTGATTTAACCGAATTTTCGATCATCCGTCCCTTATATTCGAGATTATATTGTACACTGAATAAGTAGCTTACGCTTCATTCTGTGTGTTTTGGAAAACAATGATTTAGAAGAAACGTCTTCTAAGTGAATATCACAGACATGCTTCCTTTGCCCAAGATAGGAAATATGATGGATATCCTATTGAAAGTAATAGCGTGAACATATCAATATTGATTTAAAAAATGCTACGCCGACAGGAAAGCTAAGAGGTTGAACCAGACTCATAAAACAAACGATTTTCCGAGTCAGGTTCAAGCCGTTCCACATGATGGCTGCTCATTAATTTTGTGGAATGTTTTATTATATAAATCTTTACCTTGATAAACATCTTGACTTCTACAAGTATATCGAATTTTTAAAAATTGCACATACCCAGCAACGGATTCCGAGACTACCACTTTTGGACGATTTAACACCGAAAAGGGGTGTCAGGCAATGAGTCATATGACCGCATTTCCGGAATTCTTTGTTAGATCACGCTCAGTAAAATGTAAACATCACCCTTCCATTCTTCACTTTCCCCCTATTTTGATTAAAATAACTCCGCCCAGCGCATGCGCAAAAGCGCGGAGGGTTTCCGAATCCGTTGCTAAACAATAAAAGCGACGTCTCCCTCCTGATTTCCCAGTTCCTGATGATGATGATGAGTTTGACGATGATGAACGACGAGTTCAGGGATTTTTAGCAACGGGGCCTTCATCCCCAGAATGAATTATAGTTCACAGCCAAGTAGATGATACCGAGGTACTTGTAACCCTGAATGAAGATAAGAAATTGAGTTCTGTTGTTGAAGATAGTTTCCAACAGTTGTTTGAATGAAATGTTTGTATTATTGTTTATCTGTAATTTGTTCCACACGTTATTTTTCTAGACGTTGCATTATTTAGACAGAATGCAAGAATGCGATCTAGATAATTCTGAGCATTATTTTGATTATAAATACGATTATTTTCAAGTTTAAATTTATTGAGTAGCCCTGCAATAATAATCATTTTGGAAATTATTCGAGTGATTAACCCTTAAAATCCTGGTTTTTTAAAAACTGATTTTAAAATGTTTTTTGAGTTTCATTTCTTGAATAAAACATTGGTAAAATACTTTAAAAATTTCTATTTCGTTTTAAGTATGGTTTATGGCTAAAACACAGTTTGTTGCCAACAGACAACACTGGGCTTTGTTGCAGCAAAACAATTTCCTTGATAAAATTCTATAATGTCAAACACAGATGAATTTTAATAAATAATAATAAGGATAACATCCTTCAACATTGTAGAATAAAATATACTATTATGAAGGATACAAACAAAGCTAAAAAGATGCAGCCTCAAGCGTAAAACATCAATTTATTTTTACTTTTTTTATCAGCACTCAGGCTGCCATCTATATGTTGTAAATTGATTTAATAAAAAATGCAGTGTGTATCCTATTGGCAACAACACGCATTAGAGCTTCAATTTTATTCTCAAGATTTTAGAAGACAAAATTGGGTATGTTGCTTAAAGGCAGGACTGGGCTGTTAAGGGTTAAGTTGTCTTCCTTTCTGTTGCAGGTCCACTGTGAAATTTCAATAATGTCTGAAAAGTTACCTAATAAATTGTAGCATTTATCATTTGGTGATTATATGTTGTTTTTTCTGGATGATTTCCCATTGAATTTTTTATATCTGCTGGCGCAATCCATTCCATAAATGTCCCAGTTGTTATTTCTTGATCATTTTTTAAACAGAACGAACTATGATTTGCAGTGGGAAGTAAACAGAGCAGAATGCCGCATTATTTTCCGACTACTGGTCAGAGTCAGTCTAACCTTTCTCGCTAACAATCCTTGAAACATGTTTTATCTCAGCCTTTATATATTTGGGACCCTACTTATCCCTCTCGCCCTCCCATACGCAGAAAGATTTTTTTTTAAATTTTGACCTCCTTCCAATTAATTTTGAATTTGCATAATATCAAGATACCTTTGCAAATTACCAGCATGAATATTGTTACAAAAATTGTTCTGTGGGTGTATGGTGTAAAATTCCAACATGAAGGATAATAGAGAATGAAGGTGTATTCACAAATATGCAGGAAAACACGTAGCACAGGTAACTGGAAACAATAGATCTTGCACAGATTAGCAACGTAAACAGACAATAATTCACAGGTAATAACAATCCAGCACTTTGAGATTTAGCAACACAAACAGTCAGCAAATCACTAATAACGACAATAACAGCACTTTCAATAGCGCTCAGCTCACCAGCTTTCTAGCTCGTACTGCAGACAAAACTAAAAATTCGTTCCAATCGATCAACACTCTCCTCTGACCCAAGCTTCGGCCCTTATATACTCTTCCCGACAGGCCGTGACGTCACATGGCGTTTTCTCGCACATTCAAGCGTATTTTCTTTCCTAATAGAGATATCGAAAAAATTGTCGCATTTTCTGGAATCATGGATTTGTCGCCAAGATCACCAAATTTGTCACCAAGTCGCCAAAATGGCCGCCAAGTTCGTCGCCAAGGTCAGGAGTCCAGGCCCGGCCATCCCATACTTACCCCTGTAAAACCCTCTTCCCAAACGTAAAACTATTCAGGCAGGAAAGCGACATTACACTTTTACAACAATATTTTATAGGTGTAGTATTGTATTAGCAGGATTGCCGTATCTAACATTTATTTCAATTGATAGATTTTTTATGAATTTGTTCTGTCCGTTTTTTACATCTTAAATGTCCTTCTGCTATTTCATTCTTTCAAGAGTGAAATATATTGCATTAGGCTAATAGAGAAAATAATCTCTACGTGACTAGTAAGAAAAAATTATCATTCAAAAGAAATTCGAAATGGTGTTTAAATTAGAAATAATAAATAAAACTACTTGTTCTGTTTTCTGTAATCAAACAAGAAAAATAACTATGTTAATTAATATTTACCTATTTATTTAGCGCTCTTAATTCGCTATTATTCTGAAAATATTTTTAAAAGTTGAAATATTACATAAAATATAGTTTAATGTTTATATAATGTATGTAAATATAGTATAATGTTTTAAAATTTAATTTGAAAATTAAATATTATTTTTATATAATCACCATAGTGATAATTATGGAAGATTTTTCTGGTTTGTTTACAGGCATTAAAAACCTTGACTTTATCTGCTGGGTTGTTGGGCTTCCGCTTTGAAGATTCCATTGACTTAGCATTACACCGGAATTACGTAGTCCCAACACTTAAATGTAAGCAAACAAAGCAGTAAACTCGTCCATATTATAAACAAAATACAAACGTTTTTGTTGTGTTTTCCACAAACAAAAGAAGAAAAAGAACTTGAGAATGAATAGATATTTATTTGAGCTCGTCATTCAAAAATATTCTGAAAAGATTTTGTAACAGCTTACTTTTGTTGTTGCTTTCAATTAAAAAACAAATCCGTCTTTATTATCAACCGAACATTTTTACTAAAACAAAACGGAAATTGGCTCAGACGATATCATCTAGCAAAAGATAAATTGGTTCAAAGTTCGGAGCAGTACCCTTATCTCTCAACTCGACTCGTTCATGGATTTTACATTGAGCAATGAAAAGTTGGCGTTTCTATTTCACGGATATAAATTCCTTTTCGATGGCGGCGGTTAACGGCCAAATCCGTTGTGAAACTGAAAATAGCGTTCGAAAAAGAAAAAAAAGCAGAAAAAGGCGTTTCAAAATGGCGTCAGTAGAACAGCTCGTAAAAGAGCGCCGAAGGTCGAAGAGAGGAGGACAAAATTATTTCAAAATGCTCTCACGATAAGGTTTTACACATCCGTCGGGAAAAGTTGGGAGCGAATTTTTAGAACTTTCCGTCGCCAAAGTTCGAAGTAGCTTTTAAATGTTTCAGCATTCTCTACTAAGAGATTGAATTTAAATATTTTACGTATTTCTTTTACTAGTCAGTAAAAAAATTGCAGTGAAAGCAGCGAATGCATGTATTAATGGTTGTCAGAACGTTTTGGATAGTTTAGAGAGCATAAAAAGAACCAAATGAAGAATTTTTTTAAGTTCTCATTTATAAGTGCTAGTGAAGTGGGAATTCTACTGAATGTACGAGCATTTTTCAAAAATAGTAAAACTTGAGTCATCTTTATTGGTTTTTATACGGAAATTAGCTAACGTTTAAAATGCGAGTTCTTTTATCAAAGTAAAAACAATTACATCGCGATAATTAAACGAAAGTTTTTAAGTTTCTATACTAGTGCAAAAATCTTAAGAACGGAAAAGATGTATTTCGCCTTAAATTTACTAAAAATAAAGTATTCGAATCTTGTACCAGCCCAAAGACATTATCATGTTAAAAATACATCCAGTGTTTTGAAATATGTTTAAGCAATAGTTAGTAATAATCTGAGAAATCTAATGATTGTTTTTGCTCAATCGCACGGCAGCTATTAAAATATTCACATTGTTTATTCACAGTCTTGCTATTTTGTTGTTCGAGGTTATATAAAGGAATAGCATTCTTGCAAAATTTTGTTTAAAGCTAATTTTGGAGAACTGATTAAAATTAAAGAAAACGTGCATGGAAATAAAATTGGTAATAAAACATTTTTTTTAAATTTTACCGTCTACGTTTTTATAATACAGTATCACAGTCGCTTCTAAATAAAAATTACAAATTCATAAAATTATATCAAAATAACACAAAATGTGAGATACTTCCATTATATTTGAAATAAACGTACGTAAGCAATTCTTGAAACTTAAATATTTTTCAGATTTTGCATGGAAATATAAAATTGTTATCAAGTAAAAGATAGTTTTAATGTGATGTAAGAATGGGGAATTGCAACAAAATACTCCGAAGTTATTGAGGGAAAATGTAAAAATTTCGAATAGTTCTTAAATGATTAAAGTTCTGAGGAACTCTTTCTTAGTGGGACATACTAACCAAGAAACAACTAAGCGGAAAAATTAGTAACTCTAAGCTCAGTGGTCTGCCCAGTAGATAGTTTTGAATGAATTTTGCATCACGTATTTTACCAGTGGCGAATCCAGGATTTGGGTCTTGGGGGAAGAGGTCATAAAAATTTTGTATCGTCGTGACGAATGTCAAACCTCATGGCTTATGTAGACCAAAACACTTTACCTTTAGAGACTGTACTCACCTGACAATAAGAATCATAAAGAACAATACAATGCTTTTAATAATTTAATACAAAATACAATGAACTAACCAGCCAAAATAATGTCTTTGACCACGTCAATGCTACAAGTACAAGTGGAATGACTAGAAAAGTAGGAAAATTTTCGAACCTGTCAAGCCAGAAAGCAATGTTGTCACTTGTAGTGATTTTAAATAAAATCAAGAATTCTGTCTTAGCTCTGGGGGATTGCAGCCCGATAGCCCCCACTGGATTCGCCACTGCATTTTACAGATAGTATACTAACCTGAAAACATCATCAGGTTAAAAAATGATATCTTTTTTGCATCCTCATAAAAAGAATCGAAGGGGTACAAAATATTCCATTGAAATCTACCAAGAAAGTGTATTAAAATAAATGTCTTATCTTTCTTTATTACTGAATGCTTAACTTGTATATAACAATATTTTCCTTCCTACCTCCTTGAGCATAATTGAGGTAGAAAACACGTAGGAATGCACAGCCTATTCTTCCATTATTAGATACCTAAATCGACTCCCTCTAAAATCAAATAAAGGTACGTTCGTAAAAAAGGAAGAAGAAAAAATTCTTCAAAAGCTTCATCCTCCTTCATCCAAGAGATAAGAACAGCCCCAGGATATCGGGATTTTTTTTTGTCTTTCTTTATCCCTTTTCTTCCTTTTTTCTTCCTCCCTACCCGTAATGTGACTCAGAACCCTAACGAAGAATCGGAAATCTGTTCTTCGTTTTATATCCGATCGTGTGCACGAGGATTCATAGTCTCAACTGGACATCTATTACTTTTTTTGCCATCATCTAGTTCAATTCTTTCTTTTTGTTGTACATTTCCACTTCTTCAGCTTCTGTGTACTGTTGAGACTAAGGAAAAACAACCGCTTTCATTAGGAGAAGAAATAATCGATTCCTGGGGAGATTAAATACTCAGGATATTGAATGTAAAGTTCAAAAGAATAAAAAAGGAGGAAGAGTGACGGTCTCGGCCTTTTTTTCCTTACTTTTTTTTCGTCTTGCGGGAAATTATCCTAGCTGGGAATTATTTTTTTTCCGGAAATTCTGCCATCGGGTTAAAAATCGTCGACGTGTATTGAAGGAAATTGAAGGAGTGTAGTCATTTAGCTTTTGAGTAGGATAATGCATTGAAAGCCATTTACTGATTGATGGATAAACAAGTAATGATGGCTTGCGCAATGGAAAGGCAAAGATCTGGAGGTGTTATTGCAGTATTTTGAAATTGAACAACTTGCGATGAAAGTTATATTAACACAAAGAAGGACAATTTCAAAGAAAGAAGGCATTTCTATTTAGAATAAAGCAAATTAAATTTGCATTAATTTCTCTTAAAGGTTAATAAAACATATGTATATCGGTAGTTCTGTGAACAGTAGAAAATTTAAAAAAATATAACATCTGTTCTTTATCGCAGTATTTAAATGTTTAGCCATTTTTTTCCGAATACGAATCATTTACACAAGTCTCTACTTTTGTCAGTATTCACAAACTTACGATTAAATATCTGCTTTTAACTGTGTTAAAAGATTTACAGTTAGGTGTCCAGCCCTTACCAGAATGCCTCAAATGTTTCAATGGTGCCAAACTCTCGATTGACTCACCAAACACTGGAACCATTAAAAAAAAACAGTTGAAAATTTTAAAAAAAGATCTTCTCTTTATCGAAGTATTTAAATGTTTAGCCATTTTTTTCCGAATACAAATCATTTACACAAGTCTCTGCTTTTGTCAGTATTCACAAAATTACAGTTAAATATCTGCTTTTTACAGTGTTAAAAGAATTACAGTTAAGTGTCCAGCCCTTACCAGAATGACTCAAATGTTTCAATGGTGCCAAATTCTCTATTGATTCACCAAACACTGAAACCATTAAAAAAACAGTTGAAAATAAAAAGAAATCTTCGCTTTATCGCAGTATTTAAATGTTTAGCCATTTTTTTCCGAATACGGATCATTTACACAAGTCTCTGCTTTTGTTAGTATTCACAGAATTACAGTTAAATATCGGCTTTTTATAGTGTTAAAAGAATTACAGTTAAGTGTCTAGCCCTTACCAGAATGACTCAAATGTTTCAATGGTGCCAAACTCTCCATTGACTCACCAAACACTGAAACCATTAAAATCGCCATTATCGAAAGACCTAATCAAAAAATAAAATTCCTTATACATATGCTGATTTTAATGGCTTAATAACTATATAGACATCCAGACGAAATGGCAAATGGTCGAATTGAAAGAGAATCTTGCTCAGTTCGGTCGACAAATAGGTAGCAAATGAAGAAAAATAATACCTGCTAACTACAGAGCCAAGACTCCTCCGCCAATTGCCTTTTGTCCTCTGCATTGTAAGCCAAGAAACCCCTAATTTTATTTTAATAATCAAATTTTTTAATGATTGAAGTAACAACACTACATTAAAATCTCAAACCTTTCTTTTTCTACAGTACTAATGAAGAGATATCCCAACTTTGGAAAACATGATTTATAATTGTTAGTGTCAATGCGTAAATACCTAGGCAAAATATGAAGCATGTGTTTTATTTTAAAATTATACATGCATTCGCGAGGTATTAATAAGGTTAATTAGGTGCACTTGCAAGATGTTCCAAAATTAGAACAATTTTTGCAGGAAAAGTGCAGTTAAGTGGAATATAATTTAACAGCAATAAATTGAATAAATGAAATTTAAAAGAAAATTCCATTTAAATACCTAACAACAATAAATCCAACTCTAGTCTTCTTTTACTCACTTTTATTTCATATTTGTAAAGATGGAAATTGTAATCGAATTTTGACTCACTTCATGGCGTGCCAAAATTATGAAATTTTGCGCAATTTTGTGGTCTCAATGAAAATAAAATAAAATATTTTAAAAACTTAAGAACGAACGAAAACGATCGAGTTTAATTAAATTTTGAACTTGTCAAGGAGAAAGCCATCTGGTAATAAACTCTAGGCAACAAAGAATTGAGAGAGTAGGAATTAAAATTTCTCAATAAATAAAAATGTTGACACGTTCCAAAAAAATATTATTGCTTGCTTTTCCGCGTTTGATTTTAGAAAATTCTAGAAGTTAGAATAACATTTCATTTTTTATTACTTCATAAATAGATTTTGACAAAATTTAAATTAAAGTAGAAACTACGAGAATGGCTCGATGTTTACGATATCCGTAATTATACATTTGGATCTGGGTTACAGTTCCTTCAAATCTATGATGAATTTTTAAAATTTTGTTTATAATTTCAGCTTTTTAGGAGACTAATATAAAACATGTTTAATTTTTTTTTCGTTCTTTAGAAAATCTGGTATATTTTACTTTGCATTTCTTGCATTTCCAAATACCTCTTTTTGATTTGAAGCTAGGTAGTTCTGTGCTAAACTGAGAACGTATGAGCCTCTTCAAGTTTAAACCTCTTGAGAACCAGTCAAAAACCCGAAAAAAAACCCCCAGAACTTCGGTATTCGAAGCATTTCGATCTTTCAAAACTTTCATACCTCCCCCAATTCCCACTTAAGAGGGCACCTCAAATATGAGTATAAGAAACTGCCTTATAAGTAAGAAGGGTCTCACTTCTCGATGGGATACATAAATGGTTGTGGGGATCATAGGGCCCATCTCCGGATCGGGGGGGGGGAGGGCGCAGGTGCCGTTCGTAATGTAGGTATTATCCGTTCAACCTCAGTGCCCGTGTTTCTGTCGCGGCGGCGGTCTTCGAATATTACCCAGACGCTGCGGCTGGACTGGGTACTCTTTAAATTATCCCTTTCCTCCCCTCCCCTGGATATCCGAGATTTTTTGTTGTGCCTTGTTTGTTTGATTTTTTTTTTTTTCGTTCTTCCCACAGTGGGATTCTGATTCTTAACGAATTCGGAAATACGTTTTTTCTTTTATATCCAATCTTATGTCTACAGTTCAAAGTCATTTCCATTTCCAAGACATTACTTTTTCCAGCCTACTTTCTGTACAATATTTTAATTTCATGTCTATAGTTTCAAAGTCATTTCCATTTCCAAGATATCATTTTTCAGCCAATTTCTTCTTCTTTCTGTACAGTATTTTACTTTCATGTCTATAGTTTCAAAGTCATTTCCATTTCCAAGATATCATTTTTTTTCAGCCAATTTCTTCTTTCATTACAATATTTTACTTTCAACTTCTGTGTACGGTTCAAACTCCGGAAGAACGGGCGCTTTCACTAAGACAGAAATAATCGATTTCTGGTGAAATTAAGTATAGAGGTTATTGAAACTTGAGTTCAAAATAGGAGGGGGGTGAAAAAGTGAAGGCCTTTTTTTATTATTTCACTCCCTTTTTTCCGTGGAAAATGATCGTAGCAGGGAATAACTTTTTTTTCCGCCGTCTCTACGGAGGTTCCGCCATCGGGTTAAAAATCACCGGCATGTAATGAAGGAAATTGAAGAAGTGGAGTCATTTAGCTATTGAGTAGGGTACTCCATTGAAAGTCATTTACTGGTAGTTGGATAAACGAGTTATAATGGCCTACGCTACGGAAAGAAGATACAGAAGAATTATATCAATATTTTCAGTCGAGAAGAAAATCGGCTTTCTGACTTATTTATATGAAGTGAACACAGACAAGTCAGATAGCAAATGTAACCAGAGAGAGTGGACCCCCCCCCCTAAACTTTCTCGTATACTTCTCAAAAATTTGCCATTTCCCCTCCCCCTGCGTGAATAAAAAATTAGTTACAGACTGTACACAGAACTTACCTACTGTAACACAGAATGCAATGACTATCAGAAGGTTTTTCAATGTTGATTATAGTGATTGTAAAATATTTAGGTGAAGAATCATATTCAGAGAGATGCGTACGTATTAAAACTTAGCAATATCACACTCTAGCAAGCTCCGCTAATGCGCGGACGTGTGCGAGCGAAAAGAAAACAGGAGAAAATGACCTCGTTCGCTATCGCTGAATAGCTTACAAATGCATAGAAATTGCTTTCAGAACGCAAGGAAAAAAATAAATATGAAATTTGAACGCCTTTTTTTAACCGATTGAAACGAAATTTGGGCACAGATCTATAATTAATTTTAGCAACCGTCATACCAATTTTTATTCATCTAAGCCAAAGGGTTTAGGAGATATAATTTTTACAAGTTTGCGATTATACCATCAACCCTTCGACGGATTTGGTTCAAAATTTATACAGACCTACATTCATGATGATAAAACTGTGTACCAAATTTTATCCATCTAGCTATTCAAGTTTTTGAGTTATATTGTTCACATGACAGTGGACAGACTTCCTGTAGACGGATTTTGCTCAAAATTTGGTAGAAATCTACAAATTATGCATAAAGATCACATATCAAACTTCATCCTTGTAGCTTTAATAGATTTCGAGTTATCGTGTTTACAGACAGACATAATTCCAAAATTGTGTTTTTCGGATTCAGGGAGGTCTAAAACGTGAAGATTCGTCAAAATCTCGAGTTCGGATTTTTTGACGATTACAATACTTTCTCTTTGTATACTTCGTATAGGAGAAAGTAAAAAGTGTCAAACAAATCAAGGTAAAAAGATAAACCTTATGTGACCATAGTCCCGTTTCTCAATACCAGATCCCGTTGCTTTCAACCACAGTTTCGGGATGCCGAGATCTCCCGTTATCAGAAAGAGAACAACCCACTGTAAAAATTTCAAAAAAGACGCGAAAAATTAAGAAATAAATCCGACTGTAATGTCCGTAACGCTGCGATGACGAGACATGCGCTATACGTGTCTATTCATCGGTCAGAAGCCTGCTTGCTCAACTACATCACACCGCAAAAAAGAGACAGAATGAAACACTGGGAATGTTTCAACCGAAAGTCGTTGGGTGGAATTGTTCAAACACTTTCACACCATCCATTTGAATCATGCGATTTTTCACATAATTATTGAACAAATTCTGTCTGCCCGGCACTTTTCTCTCATGATTAAGGAGTGGACCCGAGAAAAAACGCAGTTGCAAGTCGCAGTTCTTGAAGTAACGTTGTTTACCAAAGTATATTTTAAGAAATATTCCCAAGAATTTCATTCTTTTTTTTATAAATCGATGCCAAATATACTGTACTACTTTATTTTTGAGAAAAATACAAGATCACATAAATTGTTTATTTTTACGTGTTCACTGACGTTCCTTTCATTAATGAACAAAAACTGAAGAAATATGCGTTTCCTTGAATGTATACATAAAATTGCCTAAAAATTAATAGGTATTCCATTTTTCAGGGAAAAAAAATAAATGATCGCATTAGATATACCCTTATCATTCAAAGACCCACCAGTTAGCTGCGGATTCACTTGCAATGCACATCATCTGACTAGCAAGCTAAATTCCACCTAACCCTTAGTATTGCATACAGAGGAATCTTTACTACCTGCGTTAGGAAAAATCATTGGATTTAGCAACTATGACGGACTCCATGCAGAAGTAACTGTTCATAAGACAATTTATTTCTGAAAAATTCTACCAATATATGATATGGAATTAATATTCTTGGGAGCATGGAAAATTTCAAAGGGCGACTGATCAGCATATAATTACGTTTTCTGCAAATATTGAAAGAAATACAAATAATTTTACTTCGTTCCAGTTTTAAAGAATAATTATAAATAAACACAGATTAAGGCGTCCTGATTTAGAATGGAAACTTTTGGATTAGTCACAAAAATGTGGAAAAAGAGAGAATGAAACAGTTACTCACGAGGGCAGTTCAAAAGTGAGGTAACAGACATTCTAAGAGAAAACTTTTACTCAAGAATAATTCAAAGTGATACACAACGTAGTAAGGCACTGGCACATATTGCTTCACACTATATTTACCGAAGCATTTGTTCCATCCGTACACCAACCTATCGAAATCAGCGTCATGGTCATGGAGGCATGCCGAGTTGGCCTGCTGAAATTTGCCATCGGTTCTGAAATGCCGTCCTCCTACGTATTTCTTACAAAGAGATAAAAAATCTCTGGATATGAGGTCCGAGCTGTAGAATGTTTCAATAACTTCCATCGTCGTTAAACGGGCTTGGCAGCCAATATCTTTACTTGCCTATATTTGTTCTGCCTATATCGAATTCCGCTCATCAAAGTCACACCTGTTTTCGTGACATTACATCATTCCGCACGCCGAAGAATTTCAACTGGGGGCATTCTCTTCAGACGCAAAATTCTTATCACAATTCCTATTTCAATTGCTAACCATGTTTGAATCAGTGCCTCCATATTTCTAACTGAGATTTCGGCGCGCTACCGCACGACTAGCTTCATCTA
The DNA here is from genome assembly GCA_013235015.1 of Araneus ventricosus. NCBI lineage: Eukaryota > Metazoa > Arthropoda > Arachnida > Araneae > Araneidae > Araneus > Araneus ventricosus. Next base: position 35,614 of record BGPR01014987.1, read on the forward strand.
CTTGCTGCGTTCGAATGCTGTCTTACTGTATAGATAGAGAATTTAATTCCCACACTGAATTTGAGCAGTCTCCAGAGGTCTTTTTACCTTACTGTATGAAACACCCTCGTACATATTTGCAGTACTAAACAACTAAATTCACCTTCCTCCGAAGTCACATGAAGGTATTCGCAAAAAAATTTTAATTTCATTTTTACTTTCCCAGAAGATAAATATTACCTCAAGATAACGATTTTTTTTTCTTCCATACCAGTGCGGATTGGATTTTCCCTCAATTTGAAAGTTGCAACTTAATCATAAAGAAAAAAAAGTTCAATTTTTAAAGATTGTTTTAATGTCGCTTTACTTTTTACTTTCTCGTATACAAAGAGAAAATATTGTAATCGTCAAAAAATTCGAACTCTAGATTTTAACGAATCTCCACGTTTTAGACCTTCCTGTGTTCGAAAAACACAACTTTGGAATTATGTCTGTGTGTCTGTCAGTGAACACGATAACTCGAAAACTATTAGAAATATAGGGATGAAATTTGGTATGTGATCGTGACACCTAATTTGTAGGTTTCTATCGAATTTTGGACAAAATCCGTCCCCTGGAAGTCTGTCTGTATATCCATGTCAATGTGAACGAACGAAAATAGCTAGGTGGATAAAATTTGGTACACATTTTTATCATCAGGAATGTAGCTTTGTATCCAATTGTGGACCAAATCCGTCAAAGGGTTGACTGTCTGTCTGTATAATTGCATACTTTTGAATACAATAAATTCTTTAAAAAATTACTTTGTAAAATGACATTTGGTATGTGGCCTTCTTACTTTAATGGTAGATTTGTGTCTAATTTGTGTGTCAATCGGTTAACAAAAGGCGTTCAAATTGCAAATTTCGTTTTCTTTATCATACACCCAGCCCTATTGGTAATCACGCCGGCTTCTAATTCCACTTCCGCGTTGCACGACCTTCGGAAATCGTGGTCTGACATTTTGCTTATTTTGTTTCTCCACTACGTTAGGGGTTCTTGTTCGTTTTATTGCCTTTTAGCTTATTTTTTGCTCTACATGTGTTAGGAGTACATGTGTTTAGGGGAGACCACTCCCGCTGTTTTAAATAAGACAGGCCTATATGATTAATTTGTTGATTATACGAAGATAGGCTAAAAATAACCGGTCTCCAAATTTCTGCCCTATTCAACCCTATTCACCTGATCTCGCCACACGTGGCTTCTTTATATTCCCCATGGGCAAGTCAGCGTTGAAAAGAACCAGGTTTGATTCTATAGATGCAGTGGAAGGGAAAGCGAAGGAGGTGATGAAAAGCTTTCCAGGAAATGACCTGAAACACTGCTTTGAATAGTGGAAAATTCGTTTGGAGCGGTATAGGGATCAAGGAAGGGAGTACAATGGAGATATTAATATCGAAATCGTAAAAAAATTAAAAACAAAAAGTGTTAACGCACCTGTCTGATTATTTTCTAACTTTACCAAGTATAATTTTTTTTATTTTTTTCTATCTTGAAATACAGCATATCATGAAAGACATAGCTTACTGTGGTATATTTTGCATAACATCTTTCCTTACTATCCTCCAAACAAATGAGACTTTATTGTAGTTGAAACAAGCCAAACTGGAGAAGGTGACTTCAACAAGTCAGATGGCTGGAATTTTTGAAGGATGAGACGATGAAACATGTCATGCAGATTTGTAAAATTAGTCTCACACCTGAAATGCAATATTAGGAAAAGAATAAAAAGTTGGAAAAGAGATTTGGCCATCAAGTTCTATATTTTAGTGTATAATAAACTGTAAATCTGAAATCACCTTTTGACCATGATGTCTCTAAAAAAGAGACATCATGGTTATTTTGAGGAATCTAGACTTTTTTATTATGTGGTTTTGGAAGACATGATTTCTTAAACTGTGAATACCGATCCCAAGTGTGTCGCGTGAAACAAGATTGAGGTCGAGAATATTTTCTAGGTCACTTTTTTCTTCATGTTCTTCAAAGTTTTTAGGCATAGCAAGTTTAAAAATTCAAATAAATTTGATATTTTTTTTTCAAAAAAATTGTCGCGCCACTACCTTGATATGATTGCATTAAAATTTGTCCCAGAGGAATTCTTTAATTTTTAATTTATTTTCTACATCTTCAAGCAGCAATAAAACATTTTGGAACGAATCTTTTCATTCTTTTCTTC
>BGPR01014988.1:2532-29229 GCA_013235015.1 Araneus ventricosus
TGTGAAGGAATTCAAAAATGAGTATTAGACATGCAGCTGATCATAAACATGTGAAGGAAAAAAAATTGGCATTTTTTATTTTCAAGAAATTTGTGGTTTCACAGTGAAACCAATGAACGGTAACGGGCTATTTCTCCTCCGAATAACTTATCATCGAATTGCAATATAAATTATCTATTTAATTTATAAATATACGTGAGTATTCAGGATATTTAACTTTCATAAAATTCAATATTACTTTCGAAGATTCAATTTTAAAAAATATCAATTTGTGGAAGAATCCTCATCCTTTTGTTTCTCTTCGAGATCAAAAGTAATTTAGCTCTTGCAATGCCGATATCTCTGTGAATACTAACGTTATTGAACTGGAATTTTTATATAAGTTGGTCTATATATCTGGCTCTTAAGTTATGAAAGAAAAATTACGCTACGTTTCGCCCATGCGCAGTAAACAACTGCTCAATGTGTGGTTTCACTACGAAACCAATAAACGTGAAAGGGATAATCGCCTTATTCCTCTATAAAACTGCCCAGATCAATTCTACAGGTTCTGTGCTGGAAAGTTGCTGAGAGCTGCCCTTTCTTTTATGTATGTTGCCGGGGGATGAGACATTCTGTGAATGCTTACTTGTCATTCAAAGACAATACGCCCGGTAATGGATAGGGCAGGGATGGCTGCCTCTGACAGCCCCTGTTGGTCCAAATAGAAGCAGGGCCGGGCTCCTGACCTTCAGGAAACTCAATGACTTTCGCCTCGTATGACAGCGTTCATTAGTTAGGAAAAGTTAAGAGTTATTTGTTGCCGTGATGGGCAGTGAGATGAATGAGCTGTTTTGGTCTTTTATTTTGCTGTCAATGAAGAGCTTGCTCATCCTCTTTGAAAAGCAGGGCGTTAGTTATTGATTATGAAGTTTATTTTAAAAACTTTTCGGGTATATTTTTGGTATGGTGTATACAGGTTGTCCTAAAGTATTCATAAAAGAGAGAAGAATTGCAAAGAATTCTGAGAATACATGGAACATATATTTTTAATGTGAAAAAGTAAATTCTAAATTTGTTAAGAAATATTAAAAGTAAAATTTTAAATACTTTGATCTAGATTTCCTTAACATTATGAAGTTTAGTTTAGTTTAATTTTTCGTATTGAAGCTACATGAGGGTTATTTGGGACTGACCTCATAATTTTGAACTACGATCGGAGGACGAGAAAAACACAGGAGTCGCCCTCAATTTAAAAACTGTATCAAGCACAGTACGCATCTTTCTCTACAAAAAACAATCAATAAAGAGCTGCTTGTACGAAATCTTAATTTCATTCTTCTTTGTAAACAATAATAAGAACGCGCCGAATTTCTCGATGAATAAATTAGCAGAAGCGGGCCTTATAATTATTGTTTTGTTTTAAAGAAAGCCCTTTTTTTAAATGTTTAAATAAAAATCTCTAGTATTGTGATAATTAAATTGGCCTAGTTCCATATTTTATTCACTGTCATTAAAAATCTCAAATTGCTACACTCATTCTCAAAATTGTTGCAAGCACACAATCAAATCACCCATATCGATCTAAAGAGTGTAATAAGCACAATGTGCATCATTCTTTACAAAAAACAATCAATAAAGAGTTGCTTTGTATGAAAGCTTAATTTCATTCTTCTTTGTAACCAAAAATTATAACGCGCCGAATTTCTCGATGAATAGATTAGCATCAGTGGATATTTAATCATTGTTTTATTAAACGAGCCCTTTTTTTAAGGTGTACATCAAAATATCTAACATTGTGGTAGATAACATGGTAGTAACATTGACCCAGTTCCATATTTTATTTACCATAATTAAAAATCTCAAATTGCTACACTCATTCTCAAAATTGTAGCAAGCACACAATCAAATTACCCATATCGATCTAAAGTCTGTAATAAACACAATATGCATCATTCTCTACAAAAACAATCAATTAAGAGCTGCTTGTATGAATGTTTAATTTCATTCCTCTTTGCAACCAAAAATTATAACGCGTCGAATTTCTCGATGAATGAATTAACAGCAGAAGGCATTTAATCATTGTTTTCTTAAAACGAGCTCATTTTTATAAAGATGTACATCAAAATATCTAACATTGTGGTAGTTATATTGACCCAGTTCCATATTTTATTTACTATAATTAAAAGTCTAAAATTGCTAAATTCATTCTCAAAATTGTTGCAAGCACACAATCAAATTAACCATATCGATCTAAAGAGTGTAATAAGCACAATATACATCATTCTTTACAAAAAACAATCAATAAAGAGTTGCTTTGTATGAAAGTTTAATTTCATTCTTCTTTGTAACCAATAATTATAACGCGTCGAATTTCTCGATGAATAGATTAGCAACAGTGGATATTTATTCATTGCTTTCTTAAACGAGCCCATTTTTTAAAGGTGTACATCAAAATATCTAACATTGTGGTAGATAACATGGTAGTAACATTGACCCAGTTCCATATTTTATTCACCATAATTAAAAGTCTCAAATTGCTAAACTCATTCCCAAAATTGTTGCAAGCACACAATCAAATTACCCATATCGATCTAAAGTCTGTAATAAACACAATATGCATCATTCTCTACAAAAACAATCAATTAAGAGCTGCTTGTATGAATGTTTAATTTCATTCCTCTTTGTAACCAAAAATTATAACGCGTCGAATTTCTCGATGAATAAATTAGCAGTAGCGGGCATTTAATCATTGTTTTCTTAAACGAGCCCATTTCTTGTTTACATCAAAATATCTAACATTGTAGTAATCCAGATTGACCCTGTTCCATATTTTTATTCACCATAATTAAAAGTCTCAAATTGCTAAACTCATTCTCCACATTGTTGCAAGCACACAATCAAATTACCCATAACGAAATCAAATTCCTATAACGTTATATTATTCTAGTAATAAACACAATATGCATCATTCTCTACAAAAGACTGTAATAAACACAATATGCATCATTCTCTACAAAAAAAAAGCAATCAATTAAAGCTCTTGTATGAAAGTTTAATTTTCATTCTTCTTTGTAACCAATATAACGCGTCAGATTTCTCGATGAATAAATTAGCAGCAGCGGGCATTTAATCTGCTTTCTTAAACGAGCCATTTCTTTAAAGGTTTACATCAAAATTCTAACGTTGTAGTAGTCAGATTGACCCAGTTCCATATTTTATTCACCATAATTAAAATCTCAAATTGCTAAACTCATTCTCAACATTTTTGCAAGCACACAATCAAATTATAACGAAATCAAATTACCTATAACGTTATATTATAAAGACTGTAATAAACACAATATGCATCATTCTCTACAAAAGACGTAATAAACACAAAGCGCATCATTCTCTCAAAAGACTATGAAAATAAACACAATATGCATCATTCTCTACAAAAGACTGTAATAACACAATATGCATCATTCTCTACAAAAACAATCAATTAAAGCTACTTGTATGAAAGTTTAATTTCATTCTTCTTTGTAACCAAAATTATAACGCGTCAATTTCTCGATGAATAAAATTAGCAGCAGCAATTTAATCATTGTTTTCTTAAACAGCCCATTTTCTTTAAGGTTTACATCAAAATATCTAACATTGTAGTAGTCAGATTGACCCAGTTCCATTTTATTCACCAAAATTAAGTCTCAAATTGCTAAACTCATTCTCAACATTGTTGCAAGCACACAATCAAATTACCCATAACAATCATTACCTATAACTTATATTATTCTAAAGACTGTAATAAACACAATATGCATCATTCTCTACAAAAGACGTAATAAACACAATATGCATCATTCTCTACAAAAACAATCGATTAAAGCTTTGTATGAAAGTTTAATTTCATTCTTCTTTGTAACCAATAAATTATAACGCGTCAATTTCTCGATGAATAAGATTAGCAACGGGGCTATTTAATCATTGCTTCTTAAACAGGCCATTTCTTTAAAGGTTTTACATCAAAATATCTAACATTGTGGTAGTCAGATTGACCCAGTTCCATTTTATTCACCATAATTAAAGTCTCAAATTTAAACTCATTCTCAACATTGTTGCAAGCATCAAATTACCTAACGAATAAAATTACCTATAACGTTATATTATTCTAAGACTAATAAAACACAATATGCATCATTCTCACAAAAAGCTAATCAAACACAATATGCATCATTCTCTACAAAACAATCAATTAAAAGCTACTTGTATGAAGTTTAATTTCATTCTTTTTTGTAACCAATAATTATAACGCGTCATTTCTCGATGAATAAATTAGCAGCAGCGGCATTTAATCATTGTCAAAAGCATATTTCTTTAAAGGTTTTACATCAAAATATCTAACATTGTATTGTCAGATTGACCAGTTCCATATTTTATTCACCATAATTAAAAGTCTCAAATTGTAAACTCATTCTCAACATTGTTGCAAGCACACAATCAAATTACCATAACGAAATCAAATTACCTATAACGTTATATTATTCTAAAGACTGTAATAAACACATATGCATCATTCTCTACAAAAGACTAACTAAAAACACAATATGCATCATTCTCACAAAACAATCAATTAGCTACTTGTATGAAAGTTTAATTTCATTCTTCTTTGTAACCAAAATATAACGCGTCAATTTCTCGATGAATAAATTAGCAGCAGCGGGCATTTAATCATTGCTTTCTTAAACGAGGCCATTTCTTTAAAGATTTATCAAAATATCTAACATTGTAGTAGTCAGATTGACCCAGTTCCATATTTTATTCACCCATAATAAAGTCTCAAACTAAACTCATTCTCAACATTGTTGCAAGCACACAATCAAATTACCCATAACGAAATCAAATTACCTATAACGTTGCTATTATTCTAAGACTGTAATAAACACAATATGCATCATTCTCTACAAAAAGAGCTGTAAACATAATGGCATCATTCTCTACAAAAGACTGTAATAAACACAATATGCATCATTCTCTACAAAAAGACTGATAATAAACTGTTGCATCATTCTCTACAAAAGACTGTAATAAACTACAATATGCATCATTCTCTACAAAAGACTGTAATAAAACACAATATGCTCATTCTCTACAAAAAATCAATTAAAGCTACTTATCTTGTATGAAAGTTTAATTTCATTCTTCTTTGTAACCAAAAATTATAACGCGTCGAATTTCTCGGTGAATAAATTAGCAGCAGAGGGCATTTAATCATTGTTATTTTTTGTTGGAATCATCATTGTTTTTTTAAAGGAAGCCCATTCTTTAAAAAGTATATATAAAAATCTCTAGTATTGTAATAATTAAATTGGCCTAGTTCCATATTTTATTCACTGTAATTAAAAATCTAAAATCGCTCAACTCATTCTAAAAATTGTAACACGCACTAAATCAATTTACTCATCTCAATCTTGAAACTGTAAAAAGTAGAGCATGCATCATTCTAGACAAAAATAATCGCCAAGAGTTGCTTGTTCGAAAGTTTCATTTAACTCTTCTTTGTAACGAATAATTATAACGCGCCGAATTTCTCGATGAATAAATTAGCAGCACCGGACCTTGAATCATTGTTTTCTTAAAGCTAGCTAACTCCAAGAGACGGGAAAGTTAAAAAGGGCGTGTGCCAATCTGGTGTGATAATAGGATTACTTTATTAAAGCTTTCTTAAAGGCCAGCGAGCCGTCGAAGAAAGTTATCTTATTCAATATTTGTTCTATATCTTGCCACAATTAATTAATTGCACCATGCTTCTCGGATAATTCAAGATATGGTTAGTGGAAGAAAGGAAATTTAATCAGTATTTTGTTATTAAAATGTTTTATTTTTGTAGCAGAGATAAAATTTGATGGAGACTTAGGGTTTTAACTAAAATGGCCATATTTTCTGAGCTTTATTCCGGAACATTAGCTGAGGGGAGGGGAGAGTTTTGGTCAACATCCAATGAATCATGTAAAATAAATAAACCAGAAGCAATAAAACATTTAATTATTTAAGAAATTAAAAAAGCATTAAATTATTCTGCCATAAATTTTACCATTTTTTCTTCAGGTTTTCTCATTCATATTGGTATTGACCATATTCGTGTGAACTTTTTATGTATAGTAATAGTTTGAAAGCAAAATTCTTGAAAAAGTGCTTTTATAAAATCAAATTAGGTTAATCTTTTTTTAATATAAACTTTTTACTGTTATGTAAATAACGGGGCAATTATAGAAACTGAAACCAAATTTGGGACGGTTTTACGATCCTGGACAAACAGTCGAAAATCGTCACACAATGAAATAGTTAATAATTTTAAAAATTTCAATAAAAAGCATAAAAATGTCTTGCTATAAATTTTTCTATTTTTTCCCTTCAGGCTTATTCCTCCAGGTATTGGGTGAACTTTCAATATTTAGTAAAGACAAGGAAGTAGAATTCTTTAGATGCTAGCTTTTATAAAAACTAAATCAATTTATTCCTTTTAACCTTCTGATTTCTAAGACAATTGGAAGAGAGGGACCTCAAAATACGGGAACGCCCGAGTTCCTCTTACAAACATAAGGGAAATTCACTTCCTCTCAAAAACCACAATGACAGCTGGCACTGTCCGAATTCTAAGAAAACCCCACTTTCCCCCAAACCCATACGGGCGAGCCACTCTAACGAAAAAGGCGCGCGTCGTGGGTGAGAAATCAATCACACTTTAACGAAAGATGGTGGAAATATCGCAGTGATATTTGGACGTTTTGGACGGCCATCGTATTTTGCTTGAAGAGACATTTGAGACTTTACCGTATTGATAGAGTTAAATATGGACTATTGATCCTTATATAAAAAACGAAACAATCTAAGAAACTGAATTTTATTCGGGATGAATCCAGGACATTTTTACAATTCGGGATGGGCAACTGAAAATCGAAATTGCCTTCTGGCCACTTTTAACGAACTGACGCTCAACACGAAAAAAATTCGTTTAATCATATAGGCACTAAGAAATAATTTTAGTTCCCTATTATATAATACTAACAATAAAGTCACGTGCCAGATGAAAGACAGAAACTGACGAAACATTTTGGATATTTTACTAACGAAAACATAAAAAATAATCTAGATGATTTCAATTTAATATTACATTATACTCTCTATTATCCGTGCTCATTCCGGACTCACATAAAAATTTAAAGAGGAATATTTTCGCGCTTATCATGCATATAAAATCGATATTGGTGTTCGATCGAGAGATTCTGTCCGTGAAACTAGTGAGCCGTGACGGCAGAGGCTAAAGAATAGATTTTTTTGTTTCTTCCTCCACCTGCAATCTCTACCGATTCAACCCTTAATTTTCCGAGAAATGAATCATCCACTTGCTGCTAGCTCATTCTCGTACGAACACGCTTCTTCCTGACACTTCATTCTTTAACTCCTTTGTCCTCTTTCACTTTCGCACGTGTTTCTTTAGTTTTTGCGTCTTGTTTATCGCTAGTTGGTAGCATGGAATTTTTTACTAGTAAAAATGAGTGGTGTGAAACGAAAACGAAACGTTTTAAATGTTAAACAAAAATTAGAAATCCTTCAAAAACTTGATAATGGAGAATCAGCTAGAACTGATGCAGAAGATATACTAAATGAGGAAATGCAATTTCTCATTCTGCTGTTCTACAATCTGTGAAAACTTTGTTAGATTATATGGGACAAAGAGGATTTGATTACGGTGACATTACTGCGGTTCGTAAAATATGTGTCGATATACGACAAGAAATGAACAAACAGCAGAAACAAAGACGCATTACAGATTTTTTTGAGCAGTAAATGTTAAAAGGAAAATTCCTAGTTTGATGTTATACAGCATGCAAATGTAAGTAATTTTTATATTTTTGTACTGATGTTGATTTTTTCTTTAATAAAAAGGAATTTTCGGATTATCCGTGCTTTTCTATTGTACGTGCGATCCTTCCCGGTGATTAACCCGGATAATCGGAAGTGCACTGTATTTTACTTTTCATTCTTCAGATGGCAATGATTTTATTATTCTTTCTCTTTTAAGTGAAATCATCGTGTTTTGTTAAGGTGACCAACCGTCCTCTTCAGGGAGGACAGTCCTTTATTTGTAAGTTCTGTCCTTTCTGCATGTTTTTGTTATGCTTGTTATTATTGTTGCAATGAATAAAACATTCCTTTTATTTACGATATGTTTTCTTCAATTCATTTGTGTCCTTTTTATTGCAAATATGTTGGTCACCTTAGTTATATTGTTGTTGTGGATATGCTATTATTTATGTTATAAGATGCGTATTCAAACAAAGGTGAACAAATACTGTCCTCACGGCAATAAACTGCCTTTTCAAGGTAAACTTCTGAATGGAATCTACATAGAAATAACCGAAGGCAATAACTGTCTGTTTTATGCCGTTGCTCATGAATAATATGTAACAGAAGAGAAACACCCGTTGCATCATGAAAAAATAGTATGAATTTTGTTTGAAGAGGCCAATGTACCTTCAGCTGTTTATGTATCGACGAAGACTAAATATATAGTTGTGTTTACGAGACAGCTTACCTCATTTATTTTTTGTATGATATTTCAATGAAAAATGAAATCATGCGAATTATCAAAAGGAAAAGAGTGTATATAAGCTTATATATTAGTGAATTTATTAGCGGCTAAAAGCACTTCATTATGTTAAAAAAACAAGTTAAGATGAAATGAAAATTTGCGAAAGTAAGATTATTGTTCAGCAACGGATTCGGAAACCCTCCGAGCTTTTGCGCATGCGCCAGGAAGAATATTTACAAACCCTACCCTGATAGAGCTGAGGCAGGAAATCGGACAATATGATTGGCTCGCTTCGCCGAGAGCCGATGACGTCGTTCTTTGCTCTCGTGCATGTACTTTTCATTAGTATAATTTCTTACAGTGTGGGATGTTTTATTTTTTATGATATTTCAAAAAATAATTTCATTTTTAAAAATATTACAACCCACGGAAGAATGTTTTCTGTGCTCAACTGTGGGAAAACGGAGAAGAAAAGTAGGACGACTCTTGTTTTGTTATGATTGCCGTACGCTACGTGCGAGAGCTGAAAACGACGTCACTGCTCCTCGCAGCCAATGATATTGACTGATTTCCTGCCTCAGTTCTATCAGGGTAGGGTTTGTAAATATGCCGCCAGGAAGGGTTATTTTCATCAAAATAGGGGGAAAGTGAAGAATGGAAGGGTGATGTTTACATTTTACTGAGCGTGATCTAACAAAGAACTCCGGAAATGCGCTTATATGACTCATTGCCTGATACCCCTTTCCGGTGTAAAATCGTCCAAAAATGCTTGGATCCGTTGCTGAACAGTAAAATGATATTGCTATAATAATAATAAAATGATGATTAGAAGGTTCGAAGTTGCTGAAGCTGAATGTTGTAACGACACCCAATAAATAAATAAATGAAATGAAATAGTTCGCCCAGCTGTCCAGAATTAAATTATCTAAACATCCAAAATGGTCATAGAATTATTAATTATATATCCTCCTAGAGGAATTTATTCCAGAATACTCTGTTATTGCAGTAGTAATGATTAAGCAGAAAGGGATATAAATAACAGTTCATACACATGCGGAAAATAGGACAGAAGCACTTGCATATCACTATCTTTCTCCATTTTTATTATTCATACCAAATTAGATTAAGATATAAGGCTTTTACAAGGTGATAAATTACTTCCTAATAAGATAAAGGCATGCATATTTTGATTAAGACATATGTAACGTATTCCTTTGTGTCAAATAACTAATTCAACTGTAATTAATTCCACTATAATGAAATATATTACATTTTAATATATAATTATATTGTGGCACAATTCATACATATACTAAAAATTAGTTTCCGTATAGAAAATTTGATTTCAAACTCGTCCTCTGGGAAGAAAAAACTTCGGTAGCGAACATAGATTTGTAAATGTTGTAAAAGAACTCTTTTATTCTCAGTATGTTAAATGGGATTTTGTTTTCATGAAATTAATTAATCTGCATGTTTTTATTCAGTCATATTGATATTTATTAGCTACACTGTAAAAAAAATCCCGTAAAATTTACGGTTTTAAACTGGCAGCTGGGTTGGTTGTGCAAAACAGTAAAAGTTACGAAGTAAATCCGTAGGCACAACGGTTTTTTACCATCCAGGAACAAGTTTTTCCCGTAAAAGTTAGGAAGTAAATCCGTAGTCACAACGGTTTTTTACCGAATGAAATCAAGTTTTCTCCGTAAAAATTAAATCATCGAAGTAAGTGACGTCATCGACTGAGTTGAGTTGTTTTTCTCCTTCTGTTCGAGTTGAGTTGAAATGTGCTGATGTGTATTATCAATTAGGAATATTAATTAATCAAGGCTTAATTATTAATTTCAATTAGTTTAATTAATATGATTTTTAAATTGAACTTACTTGGACGATTTCGATGCAAGATGGTGACAAAACTTCTAACTCGTTCTTAGAAATAAAAGGCAGCCGCTCTAACCACTAGACCATCGGTGATTTCATAAAATGAAGTAAAAATAATCTATTTGAGTTTTAAAGTCACTATAGCTCTAGTGGCGCCACCTAGTGGTGTAAAAATCAACTATTGCCAGAACACGTGTTTTAAGGGTAGCTTTCATGAGTGACAACAGGTTACTGCAATATGTGTAAACAACAGCGGAGATGGAACCCTATTAAAAACATGAAACGAATGCAATAAAGTTACATTTAAGAAAAGGGAAAGTTATCGTACGGAAAGCAATACCGTATGACGAAAAATAGAATTTGAACTGACGGTTTTAAACCGTTTATGGCTGGAGCGGAAAACGGAGAAAAACCGTTTTGTTAACAAAACAGCTTTAAACCGTCAAATATACGGAAAAAGTCCGGGAAAAAACGGATATTTTTTACAGTGTATCATATGTCATTGAGTTACTGATTATTCTCAGATACGGAAAACAACGCACTGTTGCGCATGTTCCAGGTGGAGTCGATTTCACCAAAATAGGGGTGAAGTGAGAAATGGAGGGGGAAATGCTTAAATTTTACTTAGCACGACTAACAAAGAACTCCGGAAATGCCTGAACTCCGGACTCATTGCCTGTCACCCCTTTCCAGAGAAAAATCATCCAAAATTGCTAGTCTCGGGATTTTTGAACGAACTATATGGCTACTATTTTTTTAAAAAATTTTTCTACCATAATTTTAGGTAGATTCCTTATAGGAAGTCTGCCTACTGCAATGGTTCTCACGACACGTCTTCCGGAAAATTTCTGTATGTCTTCACCGATCATGACCCCTAGAACCCAAAACCACAATTAGTTCAAAAGTTTATATATATCCTGCTCAAAGGAGTGGAAATGACGTGGTGTTGAAATGTTCATTTCCCCATAATTCCTTTACGATTGAAGTGTATCTTTAATCCCTTTTTGAAATCGGAAGTGTTCATAGAAATACACCGAGAGATATCCCTATGTTAAAAAACACACTGTTTGCATACATGTATTCATTTTCCTTATGAATGAATCAGGTTTAACAATGTTTTAATCTGCATAACATTTGAGAAATAATAGGACCAATCCACATGACGTCAAAGTCACGTGGTAAACACCACAGCGCATGCCCTCGAACGGCACGTTGTCTTACGATATGCTGGGTTGTCACATGCCTTTATATCCTGAAAGAAGAGATTACGAAATCGGCGCTGCCGGCTACGCGTAACCCCCGACAGCATGCATTTCAACAATACACAGTATTTTACAATAAAATTTCGCTGTATTTTGAAGCTTTCTTATGATTTTTCTTAATATTTTATTATGTAAAGTTGATTCGAAAAACAATTAGCGAGAACAGGCCTTGCAACTACTTAATTATGAAAATAATTTGCAAAAGGTTTTATTGTATGTTTTAAGGCATCATTAATATAAAGTGAAGAGTGAAGTTATGTCAATTATACATAAAAAAAAGTGATCTCCGATTTCTCCCAAACGTCCGTTTGGCAAATTTAACACGTATTTCTTAATTGGAATTCGGATATTTTTGTAGACGCCGCTGCACACGAGGCATGAGCAGGGAAAGAATAAAAAAATTAAAAGCCATGTCATTTGTTGTTAATATAAAAAACCAGAGGGAACGGTCTTCCCAAAACTTTCTCGTATACTTCCCCAAAAAGGTGCCGTTTCCCCTTCCCCCCGCGTGGATAAAAAAATTCGAACCTTCTGTAACCCAGAATCCAATGACTATCAGAAGGTTTTTCATTGTAGATTATAGTGATTGTAAAATATTTAGGTGAAGAATGAAATTCAAAGAGATGCGTACCGATTAAAAAGCATTTATCACACACTGCTAGGTTCCACTCTTGCCGGCTCAAGGACAAAGTGACGTAATTCGCTCAATAGCTTCCGCGTGCGCAGAGACAGGAATCAGTACACATGCGCGTGGAAAATCGGATTAGAAAAATTAATTATGCAATTTGAACGCCCTTTTTTAAACCGATTGACACAAAAATTGGACTCAAATCTACAATTAAGGTTAGAAGGCCACATACAAAATTTCATTTATCTATGTTATTTTGTTAAGAAGTTACTGCATTCAAAAGTATGCGATTATACAGACCGACAGACAATCAACCCTTCGACGGATTTGGTCATACGGACTTACATTTATGATGATAAAACTGTGTACCAAATTTTATCTATCTAGCTATTCAAGTTTTTGAGTTATAGTGTTCACATGAAATTATGTGTTAAGATCACATATCAAATTTCATCCCCGTAGCTCTAATAGTTTTCGAGTTATCGTGTTCACAGACAGACACAATTCCAAAATTGTGTTTTTCGGAATCAGGGAGGTCTAAAACGTGGAGATTCATCAAAATCTCGAGTTCGAATTTTTTGACGATTACAATACAATACGAGAGAGTAAAAATGATATCTTGTTATAAAATGGACGGCAATGCATAAGATATCGTTTTTGTAACACTAATACAAGTAAAATTGAACAGATGATTAGTATTGTTAAAAAGTGTACTAGCTAATTTTGCTATTGCATTATCATAATAACAGGATTAAAAGCGGTCACATGACTAAATTTTTGAAAGTCGAATCTCGTATTTTGTGTGTTAAAATTCTTTTTTTTACAAGAAGTCGTAAAGTTTCATGTAAAGCAAAGTTCTAGACGGCAGATCTTTTTGACGTATCAACTAACCAGCCAATGATATTTTATTAAAATTTAGGTTATTTTATTTTAATTACGTGTTAATGAATGCTAAACTATAATTTATTGGTCTCGAAACTTGTTCTGAATAGATTTCAGATAATGAACATACGGCCCTTTTCAAAACTATGGATTTTTTTCAAGCTATAATTATATATCATACTATTATAAATATGCATATAACGTCCAATTAGTTTTTTCAAAATTTCTGTGTCTGGGGCTTTTCATTTGCTGTGTCATCATAAAATTTTTGAATCAAATAAAAAGTTATTCTCTTAAGTTTTTCTGAAAGACAATAATTTCAAAAAATATATATATTATAATATTACACTGTATGAATATATGCATGAATATAAGCTAAATAGCCAATTAGAATTTTTCAAAAGTATAGTTCAGTTTTTAATAACATTTCAATCATAAATTAAGAATGACATTCTTAAGTTTTAATAATGATTACATACTATTATTCCCGTGTCTTTGATATAAATTCAACCAAACAAATGCATTAATTAGTTTTGGTCTACTGGTAAAATTTCTTGCTTATATGTGCCTAAATATTGTAAAACTATTGTAAAAATGTTACATATAATTGATTATCTTAACATTTAGTTTATAACATTTTATTGTCAAACTGCTTAAAATTTATTGACCAAAAATAATGGACCTATTAAATGAAAAACTTCAATGTGAAACAAAAATAATAGTAAGGATTTTTTTATTTAAAGAAGAAATTTAAACAGAAATACAAACAAGGAACTTTTTTATTCTATGATAAAAATTTTATTTATGTAAAGAAAACATTTATTTTTGAAACTGAAAATTGAATTTTGTGCTTGAATAGCATTTGATGGCTCTGAAATATGACTTTTTCTGTTTTGTTTGTTATCAAAATGTTAAATTGGCGTCCCACAATGAGAAAACGGAAGCCACTTTACTTGATCATAAATAATTAAATTAATGAACGTAAATAAATGTCTCAAAATAATTTTTTCAGATGATTTACTGTACATTGGTCTAAGGAATTAAAATAAAATTAGTGATGTGAATCATGATGCCACGCGTGATGAACGTAACATGCCATATGCTATGCAACGACGTTATGTTCTTTTATACGCTTTTATTCAACTTGGTTGTCGTGTTCTTAAATCTTCAGATCGATTTCTTATGCACTTCCAATCAAGATACAGTTTGAAATTTTGCACAGTGGTGGGTTTCCGGTGACAATACAACATTATGCAAAAAAAAAAATTGCATTCTATACCTATTTTGGCCTAGAAAAAATGACATTAAAATTTTAGCCCTATATTTGGGCGATCAAGTTCGGAAGGTAGGTAACCTGACGTTACGTAGGGGTTGTAAGAACACCACGAAGCTCAGAGAATACGCTATACTCCGGCGCTGCAACGATGAATGACGTAATAGCTCGGTTTCTACGCGTCTTGGGTTACTTTCTATTAGAATTCAACCAGTTTTTTTTTTTTATTTGATGTGTGCGCCAAAAGTTTCGCACTCAAGCAAAAAAAGAGAAAGTTTGTGGATCATTCTCTTTTTCCTATTACATTGTTGATAATAATTGTAGGTTATCATCAATATAATACGGAGTTTATATTTCAGATGTTAAACCATTTTAAAAATGTATTGTACATATGTATATAATAATTTTATATGTGTTTTATATTGAGAATTCATTAATTGAAATTGGTTTTACTATTACATGTCGTGTGTATTCGGTCAGCGTCACTAAAAGTAGAAAATAAATAAATAAAAAAAATTAAAGTATAAGTTTTATATTCAAAGTGAAAACGAACGCAAAAGTTGAAAATAATTTTTTCTGCATTACAATAAAATGTATCTGTCTGAATAAAAGCGTGGGCGCATTATATAGCACCTTATATTTTGTGTATATTTCCTTAAACAAATGTAACATGCCTAGAAGGTAAAGGCGTCCACGCTTTATTCGAACGATGCATTTTATTGTAATCAGAAAATTAATTTCAACTTTTGCGTTCGTTTTTCCGCAGGAATAAAGTACACCTTAAATTTTTAAATTCATTTTCATCCTGCATTACGCGTATTGGATTCCAAATAATGGATGACAAAATTAAATTGCAGTCAGACTTGATATGCAAACGTAAGCATGATTTGGGTTCATCTCTGTTTTTTATACATTAGCAACTGCCTTTAAAAAAATATTAACGAATTTATCTTCACATGCGAGATCGTTTTCTTAAGATGATTTAAACAGCCAGTAGAAGGAAAAACATGCAGAAACAGACAAAATCAGAGAAAAAAACTGTTATTGAAACCAGTAATAAAAATACTTTCCGTAAATTCAAAATAAGATGTCATTCTTAAATAAATATGCAATAACAAGCAAATAAATTATAATTCTTTTCGCTAATTCACACATTTTTAATTTTACGCTCGATTCGGTATTCCACTTTGAGATCAAATACGGTATTGAAAAATAGTCAAAATAATTTTTGATAAAGTGTTTTTATTCTATAAACACAGAGTTTATTGTTTAGCAAGATTCGAAACCCTCCGCGCTTTGCGCATCGCCGGGCGGAGTTATTTTCATCAAAATAGAGGAGAAAGTGAAGATTGGAAGGATGATGTTTACATTTTACTGATCGTGATCTAACAAAGAACCCGGACATGAGCTCGTGGCGACTCATTGCCTGACACCCCTTTCCGTGTAAAATCGTCCAAAAGTGGTAGTCTCGGAATCCGTTGCTGAATAGTACTCATTGTTTGAATGGCCTCGATTACTCTCTGACCAGACGGTTAGCGGAAATTGCGCATTTGGTTGTAAAAAATAGTAAAATTATCTCGACTTAAGAATATAAGTTCGGTCTTTTTTTCGAGTTCAGCTTTCTTGTAGTAAAATGGAACTGCTATCGATCCGCATATGTAAATTCTAGCTATAGCATGAAGAATAGGTAGTTATTGGTTTAAATAATAAATAGTTATTAGTTTAAGGAGGTATCACGGCTTGGAACTTTCCGAAAACGCTTAAATAAAAAGCGATCGAAATCTGGGATTCATGCATATGTTTATCTAATATACATAAAAGAAATTCAAACGCCATACGGAATGAATTATTAAAAATTAACTAACTAATATTATTAAAATTAATGCATTGTTAAAAGAAAGGTACATATTAAAACTGATATGGAAAATAGCTTTCAAAACACAAAGACTGAGAGGATGCATAATTTACGGAGAAAAACTTTAAAACATGTATTGATCATAAAATACAAAAAGTTAAAAGCTGAGTTGTGAAGATTTCTAAAACTAATCAATACCGCAAAGCGAATGCTCCTAAGTAATTAATTTTATGGGAAACTACCAAATGCATGCAGTGCATATCCGAGAATATTGCGTGCAGACATACACAGATACATATCTAAATATGCGAATACAATATATCGATGTTGTGCGGTGATATATTAATGTTGTGTCGCCTATAAACAGCGGTATTGTAGATGTTAATGTTCGATTTCAGTTACGTTTCGTTGATCCCACGTGGAAGATTATCATATTTAAGAGTGAATTTGAAAAACAATGAATTTTTTATCGCTGAGTTTTAAGTGATTTATTCAATGTTTTTGACTCAAGTACTATAAAAGCGTCATTGTAGATGCTAATGTTCGTTTTGTTGAGCCCACGTGTAAGATTATCATATTTAAGAGTGAATTTGAAAAACAATACATTTTTTATCGCTGATTTTTAAGTGATGAATTCTATATTTTGGACTCACGTACTTTAAAAGCGGCATTATAGATGTTAATGTTCGATTTCCGTTTCGTTTTGTTGATCCCACGTGGACGATTATCATAGTTAAGAGTAAATTTGAAAAACAAGGCATTTTTTATCGCTGAGATTTAAGTGATTAATTCTATATTTTGGACTCACGTACTTTAAAAGCGGCATTGTAGATGTTAATGTTCGATTTCCGTTTCGTTTTGTTAATCCCACGTGGAAGATTATCGTATTTAAGAGTGAATTTGAAAAACAATGCATTTTTCATCACTGAGTTTTAAGTGATGAATTCTATATTTTTGATTCACGTACATCCAGTTTTAATTCTGGAATGAAAATATCACTTGTGACCCTTTAAATGAAACATGGAATCATTTCGACCTTTGCTCTAAATTTAACCCTCTTTGAAAGTGTTAGCTTAACTTACGAACACAAAAAAATAAAAATAATAATAATTTTTATTTTTTTAATACTTTTTCAAAAAATTTGTATAATTTTTACTTATTTAATTAATATTATGCATATTTAATTAGTTCATCATTTTCAAGTTGCAATATGAAGGGTACGCTTATAAGCCAGTGTCAAACGTGAAATTTATGTTTGATTCCTTTTATTGTTTCATCAGATTTGTTCATAAATTTCTTCTAAGATCTCTTTTAGTAGCAAACCTTTTCCTCTCGTTCAATTTGACTCAAAAGTGGAGTTCTTCTGACTCACAGTACTTGGGAAAATTTACCTTCTGAACTGGAGCCAGTCGACTCTATACAGAAGACAAGTCATCCTGAACTGGCTCGAAGTCTGTTCATAACATAGCTTGGACGAAAAGTGATTCCATTTTCCTTCATCAACAGGATCTCAGTCAGAATGGGGGCCTTTGCGGGGGGGGGGGGGGATTCATCATAATTCCACGTTTCGATTCCAAAGTTACTCGTTTATTTCGATATAGAAAATCACCCGTTATTGCATGACGGGTGGAAATTGCTTCTTCATTCGAGAGATTTCCCTTCAAATTCGACGTGTTTAAATAGATATATATGCGAGAGAAATGTTTAACATAGATAGAAAACAAATAAAATAAACATATGTTTTATGACAGGAAATATTTTTTTATTTGTATACTTCTTTATTGAAAAAACCTCTTGGTAAACAGCATTCCGTGTGAAGTATTTTTCGCTGTTTAACAATTTTATTATAATTTAATAACCATGAAATTTTCAGCTTGTCAAACGTAAGTCAAAAGTTAAAATTTCGAAGGAATTCTTTTTCCAAATTCTAAGCAAAACAAAGCACTTCTCTTCTTGTCAAACGTTGCCAAAAAATATTATCAAATTATATCATCACGATTGCAATAAATAATTCGACGCATCGTGGCGTCCAAACTGTATCAGGCGCATGATATACCACTGACGTAATTTACTACTTTCTATTAAAAACGAAAAGTAATTTGAAATATATGATTAACATAATTTAAAATTTCTTGGGAACTATTGATCATAGCGCGATAAATTTTATATCAATCGATAGAAAATTTTATTTCACTATTTTAGAGCTGTTAAATTTGAAATTAGAACGACAATTACTCTTTTAAATTTAAAATTACTGAAATTTAGGTTCTCTAACAATGAAATAATTCTTTTTAACGTCTCACAGTGCTATGGCGCGAGTTTTATTGTTCGTGACGTCAGAGCGTTACCGAGAGACAGATATGGGCTATTATATTAGTAATTTATTTTTCATTTACGTCATTAAAGCATTAAGGCACTCCATCGATATTTATTCTCAAAATATATAAAGCAAAGATACTCCAGCACTTATATCGCTAAAAAGAACTAGATTATTTAGTCGTCTGAGAAATATGATAACATTTCCATTCCATGGAAGCCAACGCGAAAAATCGGAGAGAGCTATATTGCAACTTTTATACACAGAAAAGTTCTCGACAAATACTGCATCGTACCAATAAGATATAGTTAGAATTGAAAGGAATTCGAACAAGAAAAGTTTGTTATAGTTTGCTTCTGATTAGTTTCTTAAAGGTGAAACTAAATAGATATATTGATTCTAACTTCAAGTACGAACTAGCTACGTATAACTTTGCATCAAAATTTTTATCGCATATATATTTTAAAGATTTTACTACGATAAGCTATCATCTATACTTATAAAAGGCAATGTTTGTGTGCGTGTGTTTGTCTGCGATGTTCAGACGAATCTATCGCACTTACAGCCATGAAATCTGGCACACAGGTAGTCGTAATGGTGACTGAATGCACCTCGAAGCCGAAATTTTAAAATTTAATCTAGAAAAATTTTAATTTAATGTTTTGTGTTGTTTTGGGTGATTTTTCGCACTAATTTCTCAATAGCATGATTTTGGATAATCGTACGAAAAAAATAGATACATCATCGGAAAGATCACGCGATTTCCGTTCTAATGAAGTTAGTTTTGAATTTCTAACAAAATTTACTGGATTTTAAGGAATTTTAAAAAAATAGTTAGTTTTGCCATCGGAATGTTATTTTTGTTTTTAAATTTGTTGCATCCGAATTTCTAATAACACTATTGTATTCAATTTTTTTCAGCTTATAACTATAACGGTTCTGTTGTATTTAAAACAAGAACGGTTAAAATATCTTTTCCCGTTTTTTTTAATTAATTTTTTCCTGTGCAGATGAAAGTTATTTTTCTCTAGCTAATTTTCTCCCGCGACACTTTTCCGGAACACAGCTGTCTATGTGATTGGTTGAAGGGGAGGTGACGTCATAGCCTTCAATTGGGTGACTGATTATTATTTTCGGCAGTATCTTAACGTATTTATTTATCTCGCATACTTTGCTTGCAGTACAATAATTTTCACGTTGCAATTTTTTAATATTGTTTATCGCGAAAAAAAATAAGCGGGAAAATCAATAATGTGCATCTTTTGTTTTGATTTTGTTTTCAAAACTT
This sequence comes from Araneus ventricosus, assembly GCA_013235015.1. Taxonomy (NCBI): domain Eukaryota; kingdom Metazoa; phylum Arthropoda; class Arachnida; order Araneae; family Araneidae; genus Araneus; species Araneus ventricosus. Next base: position 22,473 of record BGPR01014988.1, read on the forward strand.
TTTCATGTCATTGTGGGAGTTTTTTTTTTCATTTTGTTGAAGTCCTGATTCCACGGACAACGCCGTGCGCGTACTGCTAATTAATATAAGAAAAATAGCTAGTTCTCAAATATGTAATTAGAACACTTTTGGCAATTTAATGTTATAGCAATGTAAATAAATGTTTTCACATTTATTTATTTTTTAACAGGTAGAGATTATAGATTGAATGGCGCTTCAACGGGGATCTGATTGTTTATCATGTTTTAAGTGATGCGTTTTAGAACACAATTGATAAACTTGCAACAAGTTTGATTTTAGAATAAATAAGTTATGATTTCCATAACATTGGCAACTTATTTTACATATTCGAAGAAAATACTTTAATGAGTCTGAGTTCCTATCTAAAAATAGCATAAAGTAACATTCGTGCGTGTTTTTAAAATGCTGCAGATAAGCTCTCGTGAAATTTATTTTTAAATAAACAAACTGAGATTTAAGATACAAAAAACATTTTTTTACGATGTAAAATAACATTTACTTCATGAGAAATGGAAATTTCAACAATGAAAAAAAAGTACACGTGTATTTTATAATGCTGTTGACAAAAATATTATCTTTTGTGTTTGGAATAAACAGCTTCAAATTTGATATGTCATTTTGCACAATTTTAAAAACCATTAAAAGAAAATGCATTATTTTTTACAGATACACAAAAAGAAAAATTCATGAGTTTAAAATTTTACGCACTGAAAAACTCGCATTTACATAAAACGACTGCATGGAACATTGACACATCCCGCTTTCTTTCTAGAATATATTTATATAATAAAGCGTTTCCTATTTCAATGAAAGAAAAATAAAGAAGGAAAAAATGGCATCAATAAAGAAGAATGCAAAAATCGTCTGCTTATATTTAATATGATTAAATAACATCGAACGGAGAAAAATTCCAAGAAGGAAAAACAGATTAACTTATATTGATTTTGAAAAGGCATCGGAGCATCATTTCTTTTTAAAGTTGCATCGAAAAGGTAAATACATATCTTATTAGAATGTAATCTTTGAACGAATAAAAATTCGAAGCGACGTTTTCGTAAATAAAATGTAAATCTTGCGAGTTTTTATTGAGAGATGATATCAGAATGCTAATATGAAACTGGATCGTCTCGACGACAAATATGTATACGAGAATAAATGAGAATTTTCGAATGGCTTTATAAATATTAATTTCGGTTTTTTTATTACTGTTGAAAAACTATTAATGTTTTCGTAGATATATATATATATATATATATATATATATATATATATATATATATATATATATATATAAGCTACTAATTTTATTGTCGAAAACTACATATACTTGGATTGCCCTTTTTTAATAGTTTTGATAGCAACAGAGTTCTTTTACATGTTAACATCTAAATATTCAAACTTACCTTTTGTTTTTAGTATCTATAGTATTTTTAATTTTTTAGATTTTATTTTAGATTTGGTAATTTTGTTTAATTAATGAATTTTAGTTTATGAATTGCATTTTGATATATCTTGTTTACTTTGTTTTTGTATATTCATATATAACAAGTTATATTTTGGTTTTTATACATATATATTTGTTTTCCGTAAAATATTATTGAAAATTTATTATTGGTTTTGAAAGCAATATATAAAATAAAAGTATGCTAGGAGAGAAGAAATTATTTATTGTTGTATCATTTTAGTTAAAAATTAATCCATTGCAGAACTTATCAAATAGATTTGGAATATATTTAACATCATCTCTTTTGCATTTAGTGGAATTTTTATTCGTTATTTATAAATCTATCTAAAATGTTTCTCGAAACTTCGAATCTTTTTCATGAAGGCATATTAAAGAAAGCTCTTATATTAAAGCATTTTGTTTTTTACGTAATAAATGCAAGTAATTTGAAAAATTATATTAAAATTTGTAATAACAAAATGTAAATAATTTGTACAAAAAATTTAATATTTTATATAATAAAATGTAATAATTTCGAATGCGATTTTTTATGGAATAAAGTAATTCAAACCGAAGTCATAATTTCATTTTCTCAGGAAAGACAATTTATCAAATCTGAGAGAAATATGTAAATTACTAACATGAAATCCACTTTTTCAACGCAATTTAATCAATATATTTATATTTTGCACATTCTTCGTATTTTATTAGTTCTTTTCGGATTTTTCAACATTTTGGAATAAAAAAAATTGTAATGAAATTTAAAACTACAATGAAGATATATTACCGTAAATATAAATATTTTTGACAGTAGTATGAAAAGTATTAAATTTTTCTTTGAATAAAAAGACATTTACAGCATCGTAAAATAATAACCCAACAACTTCGTTATGGTTATGAGCATATTTCTGAAGGCTAGTAATGCATATTATTTTATAGAAAATATTAAACCAAGATATATACCTTAAAATATGGAACTTCAAATATGAATTTTTACAATACAACGAACATGTTTGTGTCTCTTTGTAGTATATGTTTTTGGATAAAAATTTTATGTAAATTTAAAAAAAAAATTTCTTTTTTGCCATTAAATTATATGGAATTTGCAATAAAAGAGACATTTAATATGGAACAAGAGATTAGCGTGAAGATTGAACTGGAAATTCGAATTTTTACATAGAAAACTATATCATATTATTCTTATGTGAAATAAATTTTACAATTTTTGCAGCGAAAGTTTGTGTAGTTTTAGCATAGATATGAGCAAAAAATATGAAGTAATTTTTGCCGCGAAAACTTGTGTAGTTTTAGCATAGATGTAAGCAAAAAATATGAAGTAATTTTTGCCGCGAAAGCTTGTGTTGTTTTAGCATAGATATAAGCAAAAAAATATGAAGTAATTTTTGCCGCGAAAGCTTTTGTAGTTTTAGCATAGATATAAGCAGGAAATATGAAATAATTTTTGCCGCGAAAAATTGTGTAGTTTTAGCAAAGATATAATCAGAAAATATAAAGTAATTTTAGCTTCTGGTTTTGTAAATATTCAACCAGATATATAAAAGAAGAACGAATTTCAGAAAAATATAAATGAGAAACTAATTTTCATGACGTCCGATTCGGAAGTTATCTGAGTACTGTATAATAATGTTGTAGGATTTGCATACCTTAAGGAATTAAAGTGCATGAAAAGAACGTAAAAAAAAATAAAATTTAGTTTAACAAATGCGATTCTTTGGAGATATGTTTTGGGATCTCCGAACCATGACATCAGCTATGCAGATCGCATCAGAAAAAAATCTTAAATAATAATCTAAATCTTCCGGAAAAAATCTTACGAAGACTTTGGGTCAAATTCAATGTTATGCATTCTTTGGTTGATAATATTTTGCAATGAAAAGCTGCCGATTACTTTGCTAATAAAAATTGTAACGGGTGTCGTAACTTTTTCATTCGGCCAAATTTAATGCTTTGATAGAAATACAGAAATAATGGGTGTTTAAAGCTATCAGTAAAAGATGACCTGCAACAAATATCGTAAGTTGCCAAGTGAGTTCTATTTTCGTGTACTAAAGAATTTTTAACATAGCAAACGCGTACGATGTCGAAGTCTAATGGTTGATTAAAGAAAGATTTTTATTTTAGTTTAATGGAATTTTTTTCAAGAGTTGTAGGAAATATGGGTTAGACCTAAGTAGAAATCTTTTATTTGTATGGTAAATGTATGCAAAAAAATTAAATAATATAATGTTGCAAAATAGTTAATCTGTTCACTTTGAATCATTTATTAGAAATCAATGAATTATTTTGTTATGAACAACATTCGAAAAAATCTTATTATTAATTTTTAATATAAATATTACAGAGAAAAAAAACTAAAAATGTTCGTTACAAGCAAAATAACTGAATTCAATAGAGTTCTTCTGTGTCTTTTTCGTTTCAAAATCTGTTTCTAAATATATAATACGTTTAGCAAATCTAAGATTTATTTCAAATCAGAACTTTTAAAAAATCATAATGCAGTCTTTAAACCGATATTGCAACAAACTGATAAAAAGCGCCAATTGAAAATTTAGGACTTGCTTTCTTTCGAACGTATTTATTTGCTTCAAAAGAAATCCATCGAAGCTAGATGTAAACAAATAAATTATGCATGTCGCAAAAGATGATAAAAAAATTATCGTTGTCATTTGAAAACAATTGAAAATACAGCGATATTTTTCAAACAGATTATAAAAAAAAGAATTTACTGCTAAGAAAAGAAAAAGTGCTTTGTTTTAATAAAGTAAATAAATACACCGTGCCTTAAAAGAAGAGATAAATAAACAAGTAATCTCACCCAATCGAACATTATTTGAATGTAGAACAATTTTTCGACAATTCATCGCCAGAAGATTAATTTATAGTTAAAGAGGAAAAAGTTATTTATAATTTTTTCTTCATCTTAGTTATCTTCATCTTTAATTTTCATCATTATTTTAAGACGAGATTTTTATAGTTTTATTATTTTAAGATTTAATACTATGACGATGCACACCTGAACTGAAACTAAAGAGGCTAACTTTAATGTGTATTTTTTTTTACTGCTGTTATAATTGCAAAAAATTGATTGAAGAATTTGATAAGCGTTTAAACATGGCTTTATGTGAACAATAAAAACTTCATTAAAATTAAAAGTGTTAGTTGAACTTTGGTGCAATGCTGTTAGCGCTAAATGTTCCATAAGCGGAAAACAGTTTATTTAAATTATAATTTTATGCAATAATTAAAAGTGAAGCAATACTATAGATATTTGTTCAAAAAGGCAATTAATTAAATTTGAATTATATTTCTAGTTAAAATCCCAAAAAAATTTCGTGTCTATAGCACAAATTTCTGCAATTCACCATAAAATTAAATTGCCATTCATATTTCAATGTGAATCCTCTTTAAAATTATGCCAGTTTTGATATAATTTTCCAAGAGGTGACATTGACTTGATTCGAAAATGATGCGCCGAATTACGAATCATTATCAAAGACAACTACTTTTAATCTCAAGGTCATATAGATGTGATTCCGTTCGCAAGTTGTACAAGCTAACCTCTGAGCTGCAATCGTAAATTTTTTTGTTTGAAAAAGATCTTTTATTTACAAATCTTTACTGTTGCTTTTCATTTATCGATCTTTTTAAAAGTTTGCATTCGTTTTTTTTATATTTCATTTGTATAAAAATATTTTGTATGCCGCAATTTTATTTTTGTAGCACAGTGAAGTTGATGATAGTGAAATTAATTTTTATCATTAATTTGCATGACATTTTTTCATTTTAAAGAGAAAATCTGCAAAGATTTCGGAGCATACATTCAAGGTTGCGCTGCATAAACAAATCAACGTGCGTAAACAGCGGTCATTGCGATGTAAATAAAAATCAACGCTATCGCATATCTGCAGCAAAATTGCACCAAATACAAAAGCATTCGGCACTTGCAACGACACAAATGCACACAATAAAATGACGCAAAAGTCATTAATTAGCCCACTATTTAATTAACCTGCAGTGATAAAAAAATGCACAATTCGGAGTAAGTCCCTGCAATGACACTCTTTTTGCAATTTGCACATTTCGCGAACCCCATCAACAGGTGCAAACCACAGAAGGTAACAATCTGCAAACTCACCGGCCACATTCGCCCCTTTGTGCAGTGTTGATCCGGGGGCCTCGCTTAATCCGGAGCTCCGGTTTTTGGTGACAGCCATATCGTACGAGCCCTCTCCCGTTTTCGCCTAGCATGGATTTCTCTTGCCTATTTATCCAATAAAGCACTGGCCTCTACAGCAGTTTCTACGAATCCACCATGCTGCCATCTGGCGGAAGGCTGCGACATCACGATTGTTGATCCGGAGGGAAAAAGGATTTTGGAAGGGGAAAAAAAGAAGCAGTTCGGTTGAAAAAGGATTTTGTTAAGCTGAGCGGGGAGATATCGCTTCGTAGCTCAGGTATCAGAAGTGCGAAGTTCTTTTTTTCTCCTTCATATATACGGAAAGATTTTTGAGATGCAATACGCAAATATTTTTTTTTTAAAGATATGATTGGTTTGTTTCATAATATTATCATATCTGCTGGTTTTCAATTCTCCTGATAATTGCAGTATTAATATTTTTTAGACATACAGCCTATTATTGAGGGGATAATCTCAATAATATATATTAATAATTTTCTGTAAAGTTAGCGCATTGGTTCCTTTATAAAAGGAAAGAGTGTTGATTAAAAATGTAAAATGTTTTCATGAAGCAGCAGTTGTATGTAAGTACATATAAAAAAATTATTAAAAAATTAACTATTCTTCAGAGTATAAAATGTGGATCTCATGCATTTTTTTATCATTTACTCCCATTTTAATCGATGATTTAATAACTGATTAAAAAATGTAAAATATTTGTATATAGAAACAGTTATATTTAAGTATCGAGCATAAAAAAAGTAATATTTCCTCTGTCATTTTTTACTCTCATTTTAATAATCTACTACGGATACAAAATTAATTCAATTCCGTTTGTGTTAGGATATACTTTTTATTACATTTTTAATGAATAATTAAATGCAAGGATTTTAATTCTTATGACATCATTATAAGAACATATATTATGAATGCAATTTGATCCTGCATTGCTTCAGATACGCAAGCAGAGTAGGCAAAAAATTCTTAAATATTTCTGTTACGTGTGATATGGGTGTAGCAACAGCAAATTTTCACCTCTCCGCGTAGTAGCGTTGGCAGAAAATTCTTAAATATTTCTGTTACGTGTGGTATGG
>BGPR01014989.1:0-37803 GCA_013235015.1 Araneus ventricosus
CTGGGCATCTGTATCCCCTTGCTCCCCAAAACGGCGCCCGGGGCATCTATACCCTTTTGCCCCCAAAACTAGCCCCCGGGTATCTATATCCCCTTGACCTCAAATCTGGCTCCCGGGGTATCTATACCCCCTTGCCCTCCGGTCGCTACGCCACTGATGGAACATGGGAATCACAAGAAAGAAGGTCGAAGAAGTCTCAGAAGATATTAAATGCAAGATTACCGGAGGACTTTTCTAGGAAACTGATCCATATTTGAGTTATACTAGGATAACAAGAAAATGTCCAGTACTAGCTCAAAAGCAACGCAATAGTTCATATAAAGAACAGAAGAAGAATAAAGCAGAGTCAGTGGCGAATCCAGAGGGGGGGGTTTGGGTGGCCCCCCCCCCCCCCCCGAGTCAAGCCAGAATTCTTGATATTATTTAAAATCATTACAACTGTTTTTTTCTTAATTTCCCTCTTTAAAAAAATAATAAAAACGTTTCAACATTGCTTTCTGGCTTGACAGGCTCGAAAATTTTCCTATTTTTACAGTCATTCCACTTGTACTTGTAGCTTTGACGCGGTCGAAGACATTTTTTGGCCAGTTATTTCATTGTAATTTTTATTAAATTATAGAAATATTGTATTGTTCTTTATGATTCTTATTGTCAGCTGAGTAAAGTCTGTAAAGTTAAAGTGTTTTGTTTTACTTTAGCCTTGAGGTTTGACATTCGTCACGCCGTTAAAAAATTTTTTTCCCCCCCCCCCCCCCCCCCCCCCCAGGCCCGAATCATAGATTCGCCACTGAGCAGAGTTACTTTTACACGAACGGTTGCGTAATCGTATTGACGCTAGTTAATAACCTAACCCTATTTTCGTCCTAGTCGACAGAAAACGCTTTCTCAATCTTTTACTTTCTATTCTAGTTTAGGAGCAAAGGAATTGATTCTGGGAAACGTACCATTTCTTTAAAATATTGAAGAGGTGATGAAAATTCTCTAGTCAAAAAGCTACATCAACCCCTCAACCATTTTTGTTGATGCAAAAATTGATTCCAGCCTCTCGATAATATCTCTTTCATACAGGATTAATCCTCAGTCTAGATCATGGCTGAAAATGCTGACCTTCCGAATAAGTGAGAGAAAGTCGTCCCAGGGGATATGCAAAGTGAAGTGACACGTTTAAAAAACAAGTGGGGGTCGTCGGAGGGGTGGACGAGCCTCCCACTCTGTCGGATTTCCCCAGAGACTCTCTCCTCTGTCGCTTTCATTTACGCGGAATATTGAGAAGCAATTTAATTAATAGAAAGAGAGATATTTTTGTTATTCATTTAATTTTTTTAGAATTAGTTTATGACTACAGACGCAGTTCCTTTTTTTATTTGGCAGTTCTGATTGCGATCTGTAAGTAATATTAATATTACTTATGGATTTATGTGCAATATTTAGTTTTGTTTCATCTGGCAAAATAGATTATTTATTCTCCATTAAGCAAAACTCACGGACAATGCGCTCTTTGAAAATTAAACAAAACTACATTTATTTTGACATTTAAACGATTGTTTGGTTGGCAGAAAAAATGCTAATTTTTATAAGCAGATAATTTTTTTTAGGAGATGAAGATAAATGTTTAATGGACTTTCCTTTAAGAAAAAAGGAAACACTTGTGAAAACAGTAGCATGAAGAGTTTGGGCACAGCAAGGACTTTTTCTTCGAACGAATTTGGGCACAGCAAGGACTTTTCTTCGAAAGAGTTTGCGCATGGGTTCAAAGTTCGTTTTGATCTTAATGATTACTACTTAAAAAACTGGTTGACTGTGCTGGAAAATTACTGTGCTGTTGTATGTTTGTTTCAGAGGAGATTTTTCTCTTAACGTAAATGTGGTCAAATTTCCAATGATATGTTTTCCAAAAAGATGTACTCCAATGACATATTTGGATTTTAGACGTGCGAGTGTTTGTATTTATTAGAGAAAATTATTTTTGGCACAAAAACATTATTCGCTTTTTACAAAGCTTGAATGACAGCTCTAAAACGTTCTAAAAATATTGCAAAATGAAATTGAATTGAATGAGAATTGTTTTAAAATTTCATTTGCGTTATTCATTTAAAATGAAACGCAATACTTTGTGGTATGATGTTTTAAATTGAAGGTCTGACAATATTTCATGCTGATTTTTCTTTTAATGTAAATAATCCAAATGGTTTGACCATGTTCAAAAATTGCTCATTCTAACTATAATTTCGTAACAGTTTCTTTCCGTTCATTTTCTTATACTTTGTTAAATGTTAAAACCGAAAAAAATTATATTTCTTTTTCAACACAGATCATTTATTTTTTTTCTTCTTCTTGAATAATCCGCACACATCCAAAAGAAGCAGCCGTGAATTACTTCCCTGCTCTCTACATTCTATAAAATGATTCCTAAGGTTAATTTGTTCATTTATCCTTGAAATATCTCATCTCAATTCAATATAAACAGCAGCTAACCTCTTTCCTGCTTACTAACATCTCTTGAGTTGATGGATTTAGTTGCTTGCTGGTTCACTTTGGGGCATCATGATGGATTGAGTTAAAACTAACCGTCACACATTTTCGAATCTATTTTCTGTAAAAAATAAATTCTTTAATTAGCGCAAATAAAAATTTAGACAGTATACAATAGGCAGTGGAAAAGAAAATCAGCATTTTTATTCTCTACTACCCCTGTATCCCATCATTTCCGGTTTTCTGGAAGTTTCAGATGCAATTTTATAGTTGAACCTAACTGTATGTAATTTATTCTTTGTTAATGGACTCAATTCGTGCTCGGGTGGTGGACATTAAATGGGCCTCGCCATTTTTATTTCGAAGCCACTGCACATCTTACAGGCTGTAGCGGACTGGGTCTGAAAATAGTGGTTGCCAGGAGTCAATGGGGCCCACTCACATGTACAATGCCAATGTTATGACACAGATATGACAAACAGTATGGGGACAGATAGCCATGTCATCATTAGATGCAGACAGAGACACAGACACACATACACATTGGTATAGACAGATACATACAACAGAGCTGGCCACAGACAAACAGACACACACACATACAGACACAGACAGACACAATACGCACACAAAAACACAGACAGACACACACAACGATTACGGATGACAGACACACACACCGAGCCACAGACACAGACACACACACCGACAACATTGTACACACACACAATAAAAGACAGACACACATACAGTGTGTCAATGGCATTGGTATTGGTGATTACCAATAATAATACTGCATTGACAGACACACACATACAGGCACACAGACAGACACACACAATAATACCAATACCACAACACACACAATACGGTCAATAATAATAAGCCACATGTCACTACGCCAATAATATAATAAATTAAATTAATAAGTTTACACATATTGTATTCCTAATCTAGAAATCTCATATATATATTACTAATTTCAGTAAACACATATTATATATATTATTGGAAGTGAAAAATACCAAATATAAATACAAATTTATGATTTAATTTGAAATAATTTTGGTGGGAGTATAGCATACTGCAAAATTTGAAATATGGTATTATTTTGAGAACTTTTTAAAATAAAGTATGAAAGCACAGGACATTTGCTAGAAAAAGAGTTCCTTCCTTTCTCTCTCCCCCCACACATATCTGGGGGCCCATACTGACTTATGTGTAAGGGGGCCCACTTGCCATCAGGCAAGCTGGTAACATGGCCAGTCTGCCACTGATTACAGGAAAAAAGTGGTCATGGCGTCATAGCGCAGCGTTAAGACAACGTGCAGTTGGAAGTTGGATGACAAGCGAAGTTATGTTTGTCCTGTGGCTGTGACATCACCTGAATTGGTCCAATTATTTATAGCTCGTACCATCCAAAGAATCAAACTGAGCAGTAAGATTTTCAGAAACTCCTCTAAAACAACAGAAACAATAGTAGCAATAAAAGCAGCAGAAAACCGCTAAAACACATTCTGAAGCAGCTTAAAATGAAATCAAATTAAGCGAATACTGTCAAGACTTGTACGTAACATATTATTTTAAAGACAAGAACTAATACTTATCGAAATCTTAAGCTATACCAACTATCAAATGTTTCTTTTTTACCTTTATTTTACAAGACTAGTTTCATATTGGTAAAGATGGAATTTTGTAATCGAATTTTCACTCTCTTCCTGATGCGCCAGTGTTATTAAATTTTGTATACTTGTTTATTTTCAATAACTATGGACTACTGTAATATTTCTAGAACTAATGTATCAGTTAATGGATTAATTTAATTAAATTTCGATTCCATACGCTTGGTGCCACCTGCTGGTGAATTTCGAAAACAAATTGATTTCAAGATTCTAGAATATCTGTAACAATGAATTATAAAATAACGACTAAAAATCAGAAAACAATTAAAATAAAAAGATAACACTTTCAATATACTAATAAAATGAAAACGCTTTTTAATATCAATGCGTTTTTAAAATCTTTTTTTATTAAAATTATTTCCCCTTTTATTCACATTAATTATGTCTAAAATCTCTTATCATCACAAAGTTAAGACAAAAGCAAATTTTTTATTGTTTTAAAACGCTGAATAATTTATAAACACATAATTTTTAAAGTGTATGTGTAATTGTGAGAAAACTTCTTACATTAAAATATTTTAAAACAATAAAATTACTTTTAACAATAAAAGAATCGCAGATGTCAATGTTCCGAATTTACATTTTTAAAACGCATTGAAGCTAGTATAGAAAATTTCTTTGAAATGAAACTTCCTAATTGAATTCCTGTGAGTTTTAGACCATGTAAAATAATTGTTCTTATGTCTGAAATTATTCACGGTGAAATCTTCAAATTGTTAATTTAATTGAAAAGTCTTAAAAAGGTAAGCAAAAGTTTACAAGAATCACTTAAAGGTGCATTTCGTCTCCATAGAAAGTATTTTTGTGTCAAAGCAACTAAATTCTACTTTCAAAACACACGCAATCTTAATCGGTTCTTAAAGTAATACCAGGAACACGTCTTCCATTTTCTAAAGCTGGGAATTGAGGAGAAGTGAAAGCTATTCCATTTGGTCCAAAGAGCGGTTTTTTCCCCCACCCATTCAAGTCGATAGATTAGGCTGGTCATTCACGGGTTTTTTTCCCCCACCCATTCAAGTCGATAGATTAGGCTGGTCATTCACGGAAACTCCAAAGTTTGGTTTGAGAACCCTTGTTTGAGAAGGTTCAAAGTCCTAACTGACACCCACACACTTTCCCCCTCCCGACTCGTGGCCTTCCATTCCATATTCCACTTGGATATCAAATTCGTTTGAATTCCAACAGTGAAATCTATCTGCGCCAATTTACATCGGGATTTCACTTTGACGAAAGGTTTTGCCTTCCCATGTTCCAAAAATCCTGGAGTTGAACAGCGGTGATTGTCTCGCTTAACCGCTTTTTCCTGGCCGAAGAATTTGCAGATTTGTGACAGATATCCTTTATCGCACTATGGACACCTCGGCTGTATTTATATTCTTGTATGGAACTCAGCCAACACCGCTTTTTCTGATGGAATGCCAGACCTTCTTTACGTGAGAGATTTCAAGGAATATTTAGCTTTAAACATAAAATACCTGTTTAAATTTATCTTAATTAATTTCTTCACTTTATTTTTTGTGGCTGATATCTTTTCCTACCTAAGTTTCAGCATTATTCGAGGAAGGTAACATCATTTAAAGTGATCAGTAACGAATTCGCATCAAAAACATCAGTTTTAACAATCATGAGCGTCTTTTTCAATTCCTACTATTAGTTCACACTCTCCCTATATATATTTATATATCTTGTTCAAATTTTCAATCGTTAATAAAATACTTTTTATTCATCCACTCAAGTTAAAATACATTTTTTTAAACTTGTAGTGGATGACACTTGATGTTAATAGTTTTTCAATTTTTTTTTTAAATTTTTCTTTGTTGACCTAAGTAGGAATTGACTTAAAATTTTTTTTTATATTACTCGTTTCTCATGAATTCAGCACATTTGATATCTGAAGCGTTTTTCATTTCATCTGTATTTCGTTATAATTTATTTATTTGATGAAACTCCCACATACTTGCTTTAAAAATAACAAAAGATTTTTCTTCAATTTTTAAACTATAGCCTTTGATTGCCGGATTGTTCAAGTGCTGACTGGAAAGACTTTTCTCCCTAAAATAGTGAGTGATTCAGAATTGAGCGTAGACAGGTGCAAAAATGCAGCTGCACTTCCAAAGGAAATGAAAATTTCCTCCCCACAAGAACCGAAAACTCGAGCCTGCTGTCCTGAATGGCTGAGACACAGGGAATCGTTTGGAAAACTTCCGGATTTCGAATAAATTTTCCCGCCCGAACTGAATTCCACGACGAGCCTTTGTGAAGCCCCTCTTTTCCAACTGCAACCGCACCTTTCCTAACGACATGCCCTTCTAAAGGACGAACAGGAGTTGCTCGAATTTTATGATAAGCTACTTCATTACATCGGCTTCTGGAACGCAAACCCTTTCCGCCCCCCCCCCCCCACGACTGTTCGAGATAGGACCACCCCCCTCTCCCCTTCCAGTCCACGGGGCTGCGATTGTAATTTAGAGTGTGGAACTTGTCGAGGGATGTTGTAGGTGTATGTATCGTCTGAAGCGCCGTTAGAAATCAAATTAAGTGCTGAACTAATATCAGTGCTATTCTTCTCTAGAGTGGCGGAATGTAGCCGAAAAGAATGCAATCGGAGGTGATTTCGCATAAAAGGTTGAGAAAGAATTTCGAATTCTAATAATTTCAGCAGGGAGTAATAATCTGCGAATACAATTTTTCTCGTTTCATTCCTCTACATTGCTGTTTAGAGGAAAATTGTAATCAACTTTTTGTTCCTTTGTGTTGGAGATGAAAAATGAGTGGGATGAAGTTTTTGCTTTGTGGTAATCATAGTTGATTTTGAGATGTGATATTTGGGAGATACTTTTTGGCTGTTTTTCCATTAATATTTTTGAATATTATAGTCCGACTCAGTGGCGAATCTAGGATTGGGTCTGGGGGGTGGCTGAGGTCATAAAAACTTTGTATCGTCGTAATGAATGTCAAACTTGAAGGCTAAAGTAAACCAAAACTCTTTAACTTTACAGACTTTACTCACCTGACAATAAGAATCATAAAGAACAATACAATGCTTTCGATAATTTAATAAAAATTGCGATGAAATAACTAGCCAAAAAATGTCTTCGACCGCGTCAATGCTACAAGTGGAATGACTACAAAAGTAACAAAATTTTCGAGCCTTTCAAGCTAAAAAGCTATGTTGAAACGTTTTTATTATTTTTTAAAGAGAGAAATTAAGAAAAAATATTTGTAATGATGTTAAATTAAATCAAGAATTCTGGCTTGACTCTGGGGGGGGGGCTGCAGCCCGCCCCCCCCCCTGGATTCGCCACTGGTCCGACTCAATCTTTCTATTGGGCTTAGAACGAAGTTTCTGTTCGATACCCCAAAGTTTGATGTGAAATTTTCAATATTGTTGCTGCCTTTTTCATACCATGACGGGTGCAAATTGCCTCTGCATTCGAGAGATTTCCCCTCAAATTTGACGTGTTTAAATAGATATATATGAGAGAGAAATTTTTAACATTGATTGAAAATAAATAAAATAAACATATGTTTTAAGACAGGAAATATTTTTTTTATCTACATATTTCTTTATTCAAGAAATCATCGTGGCATCCAAAAAATCCATCGTGGTATCCATCCGTGAAATCCATCGTGCATCGTGGCTTCCAAACTATATCACGCGCATGATTTACCACTGACGTAATTTACTACTTTCTATTGAAAAACGGAAATTAATTTGAAATATATGATTAATATAATTTAAAATTTCTCGGGAACTATTGATCACAGCGAGATAGATTTTACATCAATCGATAGAAAATTTTATTTCATTTTTTCAGAGCTATTAAATTTGAAACTAGAACGACAATTATTCTTTTAAATTTAAAATTACTGAAATTTAGGTTCTCTAACAATGAAATAATGCTGTTTAACGTGTCGCAGTGCCATGGCGCGAGTTTTATTGTTGGTGACGTCAAAGCGTTACCGGAAGATCTGGGCTATTATATTAGTAATGGTGAAAAATGATATCGCCTAATTAAAAAGCATTGTTTCAGCACTCTCATTGTGATTATTGTTGTGAAGAGTGCTGAAAGTTCTCTCATTTTGTGAATAATATATATTGGAATCAAAGCAAAATAAGTTATATTTTTGAAATAAAGGAACATTTGCTCATGGTAAAGTGTTCAAGTAAGATTTGTTCAAGTTTATGATTCCTATTTTCATTTATTTTTTATAATTTCAGCTTTGTCTTCTATTCATGAAAATAACCTCACCACTATTTCGCTTCTCTATATTTATCACTTCGCGATTTATGCACGAGGAAATCACTGACTTTTCATAAAATGCGCATTTCCTATTACATTATTCGGCTGCTGCCAACTTCGACTTATTTTTACATCGCTTGTAAATTGCGGCTCATTTTTCTTCCTGCAACAAAATAAATAAATAAACGGAGAAAAAACCCCGAATAACTGCGAAATCCCTCCAACTGTCTGTCTCGTCTAATTCAGACCGATTGTTCATCCGAAAAGAAACGCAACCTCCAAAAAATAAAGGCGCACAGAAAAAAACAAGACAAACAAATAAAAGCGCAGGAAAGAGAAAATAAAAAAGGGGAAGGTAGCGCAAAGCAGCATCTCCTGCCCGCTGAATGGCGAATTCATATTTATACTGTCATCTTTCGCAGCCCACTATTTACCCCTGGATTCGAATTAACGAGGCAGGCGTGATGACAGCCAACACAATAAGGCCTGATAAATGGCGTCGGGTGTCCATCCCTCCTCCCACCCCCTCTCCCCTCCCTCTCCGCCCTTTCTTTCGCTGCGCCCCTGCCAGAGATAGGGGAGCGCCTTAAAAGCACCTAGGGGCGGCGAAACAGATTCCGGGCGGTGGCTGGAAGGAAACTGTAGTGAGTTCTTCTCAGGGAAGGATGTAAGGTTTTGAAATGCGGAAGGCGAGATATTGGCTCAACCTCCGAGTAGGAAAATGATAAATTCGGAGAGTGAGCAGTAGGTGACGCGGAGAATGGGAAGGGCTAAGCTTAATCTGGAGTTATATTCTGCGGCGTGTGAAAGTGTTCATTTTTCCAGTTTTTAGGTTAAAAAAATGTACAGTAGAACCCCGGTAATCGGAAAATCCGGATAATCCGAACACTTTTTTAAATTTTCTGAAAATTTTTCATTGAAAAATGAAGGAAAAATAACACTTACGAATCAGAAACAGAGCTAATGTGTATTCCTAACTTAAAAGAAAGAACCGTAGTGAGTTCTTCTCAGGGAAGGATGTGAGGTTTTGAAATGCGGAAGGCGAGATATTGGCTCAACCTCCGAGTAGGAAAATGATAAATTCGGAGAGTGAGCAGTAGGTGACGCGGAGAATGGGGAAGAACTTAGCTCAATCAGGAGTTATATTCTAAGGCGTATGAAAGTGTTCATTTTTCCAGTTTTTAGGTTTAAAAAAATGTACAGTAGAACTCCGGTAATCGGAAATTCCAGATAATCCGAACACTTTTTTAAATTTTCTGAAAATTTTTCATTGAAAAATGAAGGAAAAATAACACTTACGAATCAGAAACAGAGCTAATGTGTATTCCTAACTTAAAAGAAGAAACCGTAGTGAGTTCTTCTCAGGGAAGGATGTGAGGTTTTGAAATGCGGAAGGCGAGATATTGGCTCAACCTCCGAGTAGGAAAATGATAAATTTGGAGAGTGAGCAGTAGGTGGAGCGGAGAATGGGAAGGGCTACGCTTAATCTGAAGTTATATTCTAAGGCGTATGAAAGTGTTCATTTTTCCAGTTTTTAGGTTTAAAAAAATGTACAGTAGAACTCCGGAGATTTGAACCACGGTAATCGGAAATTCCGGATAATCCGAACACTTTTTTTAATTTTCTGAAGAATTTTTACTGAACAAGTAATATTTAAAAAATTTTTAAAGTCAATTCCCACTTAGATCAATAAAGAAAAATTTAAAAGGAAAGAAAAAAATTGAAAAAACTGTATTAACATCAAGTGTCATCCACTACAAGTTTTAAAAAATGTATTTGAACTTGAGTGGATGAATAAAAAGTATTTTATTGACGATTGAAAATTTGAACAAGATATATAAATATATATAGGGAGAGTGTGAACTAATAGTAGTAATCGAAAGAAAAATGAAGGGAAAATAACAATTGTAAATGAGAAACAAAGCTAATGTTTATTCCTAACTTAAAAGAATTATTTGAAGTGGTTTTTAAGAATGAATACAGCACCTGAATGAGTAGAAACAAGCTCAAATATCTTCTTTTTACCCACAACTTGTTTGCCGTGTACCGTGTGAATCGCAGCGTGCTCTTTCTGTACGCTTTCACAGAGCACTCAGAGTCAATACTCTACTGCATTTGGTATATGAAGAGCATTTTATTGAATTTCCCGGATAATCCGAATTCCCCGGAATCCAAACAGAGGTCAGCCCCAATTAGTTCGGATTCCCGAGGTTCTACTGTATTTTAAAATGAAAGCAGGTTTTCCTGTTTTTATGTATTTTTAATTTACCTACTAGCCGCCTTAAACTATCAGCTTGTTTTCCAGCACTAATGACCGAGTTTCATTTCAGTTGAATTTCTTATGCATAATGTGATATTCCTGGTTCCCTTAACAAAGTATTTTTAAACTTCAAAGTGTGATAGATATTTAAGACGTGTTATTATAGTAGCATTGCATTTATTCAGTTCATCGTGTGCAAGAATGCCCCTAATATCTAATAACAGGTTGTCAGCGTAAACTTCACTTTCTTATTCCTCTTGAAAAATATGCTGTTGATTCCAACATTAAAAAGGTGGGTCGTATTTTACGTCCAATAGAGTGTTAGCTGGATTAATATATGCTGATAAAAGGAATTACAGTGACCTCTCACTTATACGCGCTCTCTTTTATGAGCGTTTTTCACTTATGCGCGTTTTTTTCGCGGTCCCGGCCAGGGATATAGGAAAACAATGATAACTCTTATTCATTTATGAGCCACACTGAAAAAGCACCTCTCACTTATGCGCGTCTCAAAAATTTTTTGTTCAATTTTGTTCTACTTCTAGGAATGCATTCCCTCGCCCTTACCCTATTGTTCAAATTCCAGGAACACATTCATCTAACTTATACACAGGGGTGAACGTGGGTGTTCTTGTGATTGACGTCATTAAAAGTCGCATTTATACAGCAGCCAATTAGAGATGTTAGTAAGATACGTACTACGTGGCATTGATCGCTATCGAAAGAACCATCTGCGGAGTTTTGGTTAGATGGTTACGTATTAAAATGGCGAAAAGAACGAAATTGTCGCTTTCGTTTAAAATGGATGTTATTAAAAAATTCGAAGAAAATCCTTGCATCTCGTGAAAAAGCTTTAGCGGGGCATTTTAATGTCCCAGAATCGACATTTGGAGAGATTTTAAAAAATCGGGAGCATTTCAATTTCCTTTGTGTTCTTAAAATATAATTAACGGAAGTTATACACGTATTTGCATTTTGAAAACAATCTTATTTACATTTTTTAGTAATATATACGTAGTATTAATTAACAACACATGTACACTGTATTGATGTTTCACTTTTAAGCTCCCTTTTGTGGTTTTTCACTCATGCGCGTCTCTCACTTATGCGCGTTTTTTTCGCTGTCCCCTGCGCCCGCGCATAAGTGAGAGATCACTGTAAAAATATCTAGAACCATTCCCCTCACTAGATATACTTCCTAATATACTTAATATCTTAGAGGGTTTTATTTACAGATTCCACAGAAGATTGGAGGAAATGAAAAAAGGAAATTGAAATTTATTCTAATTTACAGCTAGATGGATGAAAGCTGGTGTATGTATCACCTGAATTGTAGTTGTGTATTAAATTTGTGGACCAAATAGATTCCCGGGTGGACTGTCCATTGGTATGCCTATTTTCGTGCACTGAAAATGCAGTTAGGTACACTGGTGTCCAAAAATAATGTCCAATTTTAAAGATGCTACACAATTGGAGTTAATACGGATACTTTGGTTTGCAATCAGTTGCTGAGAATGGTAGGACATATTATCGTCGGAACTCACATTTTGTAGTGATGAGTTGGCCACGAGGGCATTTAGGGGGTGGCCAGAAATGGATGAAGGAGAAAATGGAGTTTGACCCTTGCTGTTTCACAGGAAGCTGATAACGAGATGCAACTTTCATCAATGGTTATGTTTGATGTGCGTAATATTTACATGCATTTTCGCAAACACAGCACAAATATTCGGGAAGGTATAAAGGTTTTCTTAAAAAATCCCTAAATTTTCCGCATGTCTTTTGCTTGTAACATACAAAGTTTCCCCCCAAATTGTACGAAACTTACAGAATGCTTGACAATATGTATGAGAAGCATTGTATTAAAATTTGAATTTAAAAAAATGAATATTAAAGGAAATATGATTATTTGTAGTAAAATGTTTTTTACTGCGCATGTGCGACACGTAGCGCAAATCTTCTTTCATAACTTCAGAGTCAGATATATAGGGCAACTTATATAAAAATTCCATTTCAATACCGTTAGTAATCAGAAAGAAATCGACAATTCCATTAGGTGAATTTCGGTACACTCCAAGAGAAATTTTCTCATATACTTTCTAAGTGGAGATCTGTCAAAACCTCGAGTACGAAGTTTTTGACGATTGCAATAGTTTCTCTTTGTATACTTCGTATACGAGAAGTAAAAAAAAAAACCAAACAAACTGAAAATCAAATATCTGTTGCCACGTTCTAAAAAAATATTACTTTGAAGCAGGTACGATAAAATAGGCAATGCAATGAATACTAAAATAAACATTCTGCTTTGGAGTTAAATTCCCAAGAAAACAATTTATACTATCACAACCGTAACAATTGCAAAAGCGCGCGACTAAAAGATTTACTGAAATAATGAGATAGGTTTGAATTTTGTTTACAACAACAGAAACATTGTTAAAATCCTTGTTAGAAAACATTAGTAATATCTCGAAGTTTACAAACGTCGTTAGCCGGTAAACAATATGGAGCGTTCTATGATATTATACAGACCGACAGACAGTCAACCCTTCGACGGATTTGGTCCAAAATTTGACATGGACCTGCATTCATGATTATAAAACTGTGTACCAAATTTAACTCCTCTAGCGTTAATAATTTTCGAGTTATCGTATTTACACACAGACAGACATGAATTCCAAAATTTCGGACTCAGGGAGGTCTAAAACGTGGAGATTCGTCAAAATATGAAGTTCGAATTTTTTGACGATTACAATACATTCTCTTTGTATACTTCGTATACGAGAAAGTAATAAAGGAAAAAGCCCACGCTGCATCCAAAAGGCAGCTTCCAGTCCTCTCTCTTTGAAGCACGACTCCCGTTTTTATTGTCGCTTTCCAGCATTGCAGAGTGAAAGGCAAAGAGCTATCTGTTAAAGTGGCTTCTTTGCGGTTTCGCTGAGCATGTTCGTCTGCCCAGTGACACCCCGACCGCTTCAAAAGGGTGATAACGAGACGAGTTTGTATTCACTCCTCGAATCTATCGAGTTAGGTGCGGGGATTTACAAAATCAGAACATGAACCGTGCGGGGGGGGGGGGTTCGTCATGAGGAGGGTGAACACTTGTTCGCTCCGGTGGAGAGATGTTGCTGGAATTAGGGAGGACAATCGTGGGGAATGGACTCTTGGGAGTTGGGGTGTGACATGGTGGGTTTTTTCGCCAACCGAAATGAATGTTTCATTAAGAGAAATTTCTGGTGAAAGTTTCTTTTGGGACATCTGAACATCAAATTTATATATTTGTATGATTGAAGTCGTATTATTTGATCGCGGGAATATGTTTTTACTTTCTCGTATACGAAGTATACAAAGAGAAAGTATTGTAATCGTCAAAAAATTAGAACTCCAGATTTTGACGAATCTCCACGTTTTAGACCTCCCTGAGTCCGGAAAACACAATTTTGGAATTATGTCTCTCTGTCTGTGTGTCTGTATGTCTGTGAACACGATTACTCGAAAACTATTAGAGCTACGGGGATGAAATTTGGTATGTGGTCTTTAAACATAATTTGTAGGTTTCTATCAAATTTTGGACAAAATCCGTCAACGGGAAGTCTGTCTGTCTATATGTCTGAAGTCATGCGAACACTATAACTCAAAAACTTGAATAGCTATATAGATAAAATTTGGTACAAAGTTTTATCGTCATGAATGTAGGTCCGTATAAAATTTTGGGCAAAGTCCGTCAACTGGTTGACTTTGCATATTTGATTTCTTCGCCATTGTACGAAGCAAAAGAAAGGCGCGCGTTTTTACTGCTGTTCCCGTAATACGGTCTATCTTGGCTCACTGCCAAATTCTTCTCGAATAAAAGTGAATTAATTATGGAATGTTTTCTTTTAATTTTTCTTTCACGCCAAAACATTTTCTCAATAAGAGTTGCATATTTGATTTGCGGTTAGTTTTATTTTGTATATTTCGTAATGCATTTTTTTCTGAGCGGATTTTGCATTATTTTTACTCCGACAGAACGAAAGTAGTTGTTAAAAGTAAAGTTATAAAGTAACAAACCAAAATTAGTGTCAATTGATTCATCAGTTCTGTTTTTCATGCTTTTTTAATTTCTTAAGCACTCTGCCAATGTGCATGATATTTTCAAGTACAACTATCGGTAGTAAATTTGTAACAATCAGATCGGAGATATTGCTGGCAAGCTAAAAGGCTGCTTCGATGTGTGCAAATCTTTTAGTAACTTACATTAGATAATTGAAATTTGGTATGTGGTCTTCTAATTTATCCACGCGGTGGGAGGGGAAACAACACCTTTTTTGGGGAAGTATACGAGAAAGTTTAGGGGAGGCCACTCCCGCTGGTTTGTTAATGTGAAAAATTATTTAAATCAGTTTTTATGTGTGGTAACATAAAATAATGACTTTGGTGTCTGGGAATACCTGGTTTGAGACACGGTTCCATCGAAGATCAACAGTATATGTGGTTTTGGTGCACGTTATATCAGTCACGATTTTAATGTGCTCTCATAGGTATGATATTATACCGTTCTGCCCGCTATATTCCGCGCTAGCCCATCCCACTAGAGCCGAGACAGAAAACTGAACTATTTCGCTGGAACTCATTTTCCCTCCCCAAAGGAAACGAAGCGAAGAGCGACTTGCCTTTCGCCGAGTATGTTGTTCTGAAGAGTGTGTTCCTGCGGGAGCCGCGAGAATGATTACGAACTGTCTAAACTAGACTGAGATGCTATATTTTAAATTTTAGGATGACGGCAAAAGTGTGATTTTTTTTATGTAACGGACTGAATCTCACTGATCTTCGAGTCTGTTTTGGGTTAATTTAATTATGATACAGTCATGAAATATTTTATTATTCAAAATTTGTTTTTTATGTTAAATGTTAATTTGTATCGTCTTGTGTCTGTAAATAATTGTCTTGTGATATTTTAAAAACCCGGCTTTTATTTCCAAGATATTACAGTGTGGAAATTGGAGAGTGGAATATACCCTCCTATTTCGTTCTCGAAATCATGTTTGCAGCTCAAAATTACGATGTTTTTACCAATATATCTCGTGCAATTTTAAAATAATACGTTTATTTAACATAGCAAGTCATTTAATTAAGCATTTAAATGTTTTTTTCACTCCAATTCAATAAAAATATTATGTTCAAAACACTATACAAAAATAAAATAAAAATAAATAAGTAAATAAAATAAAACTGCGTTGAATATAGCATTGGAAACATCCTTGGCTGTTTCACCAAATATTGTCTGCTATCATAAATATTTAATAAAAAGCAGAAGCTAATGCACTTTAAATCACAACATTTATACATAAGGACACAATCAGAGGAATAACTTTATTATTGATCCCAAACATTTATATTCATTACTATATTGTTTTCCGAATAAATACTAGCTTTTAAAATTATAATGCTTTGTTTGTTAAAATACTTATCTAGAAGGAATTCTATCGTTTGCCTTAATATAAGAAAGTTTCAAAGAATCTTCATCGACATTTTATGAGTTCATTTCTACAAAGATAGAATGATCAGAAAATAATCTGAAAGAATTATTTACGACTGTTGCTCCAATAGTAAAAAAAATAAATAAAGTTTTTTCTATTAGCCCACATTTAACCTACAAATACTCTTAATATAATGATTCTCTTAATAGGAAGATTTATAGTCAGAAGGTTGTTCATTTAATGCAATAATGGTTAATATTCGATATAATAAACATATTATTTAAACTTATTGTTTGTTCCCATTTTACCAAGATTACTATTAAACTTCAGCAATGCATATCGATGCCTTACTCATCGAAACAATTAGTACATAAAATATTTAAACGATCTAAAAGAATGAATAATTTTTTTTTTCATAACTTGAAGTTTGTATCAAGAGAAGTACATCTTATTTAGTGTTAATAAAATAATAATATCAAACAACTGCTTGAATAAACAGTGAAATCACATTTTGTGGCAGATTTGTAATAAACTTTATGATAAATAAAATTTAGATATGTATTCATAACAGGCATTTTTACTATTAGAACTTTTAACCAATCAACAGGAAATAAATTAAGACATTTGTTGATAAAAAAGCATGAAAATAATTTTGGGAAATATTGACTTTTCATTACTTTTAAAGTAAAATTTACTGTCTAAGTAATGACTTTCGCCACAAAAGTCTTGCTCATGCAAATTGACTTCGCAAAATTAAATGTCATAACGTGTTTTTACAGAGTTCAAATTCCATTGCAATCAAAACTACATCTTAATCACGAAATATTTGCAATAACTAACCGAAAAGTTCAACTTATTCGAAAACAGCAGATTTTTTTATAAAGATAAACGAGGTCTGGATATCTTTGATATTAAAACGATATCAATGCTGCCAACCATCCCGATATTAAAAGTTGTTACCAATTGACAATAATAAACGTCCCTTCTTCTTCGTTCCCTCTCACTGTAACCGCACACATCCCAGCCCGAAATCGTAAATATTTCCGATGTTAAGTGCTCAAACACCAAAAAGACACACAGCAACAGAGCATATAAATATATTCGCTCTTCTAAGATACATAGAGATAAACTAATACGTCCCTTCTCCAATCCACAAAATCTTTCCCCTGCGAAAACTTCTCAAAATTCAGTTTTGAATTTTAAAAGGATGTAGGGCAATAAAATCTACCACCGGGCGTTTACGAGGAGTAATCTATGTATATTTAAATATTGACGTGAGCCCTCGCCTTTTCCACAGAATAAATTGAAAGATTTTTGCGAATCTTCCCATGTGTAATTGGCCTTAGGCTATTGAAAAGAGTAACTCGCAAATTTATTTTCCGAAAAGTTTAAGGATATTAAATATCAAGTGAGCTTTATGAAAAGTTGTGGATAAGTTTTTATTTTTCTTCCTCTCTCGTGAGACTCTCTTCTCTTTCACGTTCATACCACTTTAAGGCGTTATTAGCAAATATTGAGCTCTCTAAAGCGATATTGATAGGAGAACTTTGAATGGGAAATGATTTTGTGGTTTTTGAAATAAATAAAAATATTTTAGGCAAAATATTCTGATTTACAGTCTTTTGGGTACCTCACGAATGCATAAGGTCTGTTTGCTTAATATGTCGCAGAAGACACTTTGTATGTAAATGAGTTCTTGTGAAAAGAAATGTGCTCGAATGAAGTTTATCTGCTACAGCCTTTGCTGTGACTTTAAACATAAACTGTTTAAAAGAAAACTTGAAATAGGATTTTACTTAAAAGTAAATATGATTTTATTCCTATCATTCATTTTTTCTCAGATTTAAATATTTTATTCACTCAAAAGTTACTTGCTGTAAAATCCCTTTTATGGTATCACACATAAAAAGAATTCATGGCATTTCTAAACGCTGTTTTCAACAGGTTTGTTTAAATTTTATGTGCTATTGCAATTTATTTGTTTTCCTCAAATTTATGTATTTTTCACCATTGATATCGGTTTATTATTTAACTTCAGCCGTGAACTAAGAGATTTTTCAAAATATATTTAACAAATGTTTTTTACAAGGTGATGTAATTTTATGAAGTAGGGAAGGTTGCCTCATTTGCGCCACCTAAACATTTTTTAATGCACAGTGATAGAGAATAATCTTCACGAAAAGTTAGTAGAGTTTTTTCTAATTCATTTATCTTCAAAAAATATAACTAACTTTCCCAGATTGGACCACTGGTTTCGCAAATAGGAACTCCACTTTATTTAATCACAATTAAAGCCAAAGTATTTTTTTAAACTTTCAACTCTACACCAGCTCAGAATATGTGAACCCAAGTGCGACATTTTATGCACTGTATCACTTCTTCTTCCTCCTCTGCTTCTGCATAAATGATACAGAACCATGTAGCCTTAGTTTTTGTTCTTTTTGAGCCAACATTTAATGTTTTTAACGTCCTTCTATTGAGGCTTTATTTTAGGCTTGTTCTACTTCAAATATATGACGATTACTTTCGTGGGAAGGAGGAATTGAGTTATTATAACAGCTTCCTGAGCTTTTGGACCACTGGATTACCTAACCGGTCCAGTCCAATTCAGGCAACTTTTTGCGGTCCAATCTGGCAAATTTTATATTTTTACAAAAAAAGCTCACCTTACGTTATTTTTAAACTATCTTGTTACAAAAATCGTCCTGTGAGTGTACGGGTTACAGTCAAGCAAGCAGGATAACGGAGAACACGAAGCGCAGGTAACAAGAAACATAGCTCTTATACAGATTAGCATCGCAAACAGACAACAACTCACTAGTAATAACAGTAACAGCACTTTTGTATTTAGCAACACAAACAGTGAGAAAACCACTAATAATGTCAGTAACAGCACTTTGAATAGAGCTCAACTCACCGACTTTCCTGCTCGCACTGCAGTCGAAACTCCAAAGTCATCCCCTCCTTTCGGTTGCCTCCGTTTATATATCCTTGCTCGATTGGTCGTGACATCACATGGAATTAGCTAGTACATTCTGCATATCTCCTCTCCTAATAGAGATATCGAGAAAATGATCGCATTTTCGGGAATCTTCGGTTTGGACATGGAATCTTCTAATACATTCAAGCGTAGCTCCTCTGCTAATAGAGATATCGAGAAAATTCCAGCACCTTTGAGATCCCATATTTCGTCGCCAAATTTCTCGCCAAGGTCAGAGGTCCAGGCCTTGCCACTGCCGGTCATTCATACTTACCCCATTAAAACTCTCTGCCCAACTATAAGACTAACGAGGCAGGAAATCGACATTACGTCTTTGTAGAAATATTAATAAAACTATTATAGCAAACTGTATCGTAAAAATTTCCTCTCTGAGGGTATAAAAATATAGTTTGCTACTTACTTTTAAGAAGCGTGTGGACAATTAGTCTTTTGTTAAAATATTACATTGATGGTATCAAAATGTAAATACCTGTCCACGTAGCATCCACGTAGCGCTTTCTCTGCAAAATGATTCCATAAACACAATTTACATTGTTGCAACATAAGTTGACTTTTTTCACGGCCTGAATATTCTAATTGAATCGAGGTTATGATAATATCCCAGTGTTGGTGACGGTCCAAATACAGCAACTCTCCTATAAGTGTTGATTTCAGAAAACCTTACACTAATAAATTTAATAGTACTCCCGTTTAAAAATGTTTAGGTTTCATGAAATATTTTGATGTTATCTTATAAATTCATTAACATAAAATACCAAAGTAATTTTCAAAAAACTATTGCATTTATGTCCTTGGATCAGATTTTGAACAAAATTATGGCATAATATCCTCGATTGCTATTTGCGTAGTTAATTACCATCGGTATTTTCTAGTAATAATCTTTGCATATAAGCCATACAGTTTACCATCTCATTCAAAGAAAATGTAAAAAGAACTAAATGAATAATTCAATTAATTCAATTAAGCGAGATATACTTCCATTCATTTACTTGCGTCTAATTCTGAAGTAAACTGAAAAATTTTGAAAAAAAAATGAAAAGTGCGTAATATGAATGTAATGAACTCGGCGCCCTTGACGATTGTTACGCGATTAAAAATGGATTCCATTCTTTCAATGGAAAGTAAAATGTTGGTGTTTTATACCTAGTTTCTTTTTCATTTTTGTAAATAACTGTAGGTTCTTTACATTCTCAGTGTACTTCAGCAAATTAAAACAAACTGTATTGTTTCCGAAGATGACTTCACTAAAGTTATACGCAAATATTGTACATTTTAATGACATTTCATTAAATTTCAAAACATCTGGTTCACGCAATAATTGTGATGTTTTTGGGCGGGTAGTTCTTTTAATAATGGGTATAAAATTTTTATCGGTTCTTTTTTTAAGAATTGAATCCGAGAAAATATTCTTGAATGAAAGATTAAAAATGCTTCAGCAACAAAATATGATTAATAATCTAAATTTTATCATTATTTGTTTTAGAATACATAGATGATGGAATCATGCAAAGTTAAACAAATATATATTGTGTGTGTTATTTTAAGTATAGCTCATTATACGATTTTTAAGATAAACCATCTTTTGCGAAACCAAGAATTTTCATGTTTGGTGAAATAACTTTATCATGAAAAAACACAGAATGAGTTCAAAATGGCTAATTCTATTCATACAAAATAATTATTTTAAGTACACGAAAGACTAAAAAGAGAGAATATTTATATTTTAACCTCCCGTCGGGTTCAATACAAATGCTAATACGATCGGGCGCAATTCATCTCTGAGATTAAAAGTTAAATGTTTGCTTACACTTAAGGAAAAGCTTATCAAACTGAACTATTCGATCATACAAAGCTTATATTTGCGTTTTTAAATAACTTTTTTTTATGTATTTCTTTGCAATTTCAACTAACAAAATGTCCAGGAATTCAGAAGGGAGTTGACGTTTGTTTTCACCTAAAGTTCCTTATCAATGACAACTGTTTTCGTCGAGAGCCTGAATTAATTTGATATTTTTGAAACATTATATTGGAAATAAAGATCGATATCATTGAATTAGGAGCTAGGGCACAGGTATTCGAACTTTTGCAGGTATATAAAAAATATTGAGAAAAATTTAGAAAATCAAAAATAAAAACATAATAGGGCGCAACTCTTCTATCAGATTAACGTGCCCCTCACGTACATCAAAAGAGCACTAGAGAAAACACCACGACATCCTTGTGTGAGTGGTAGGGATCCAAGAAGCTACTAGAAGTCCCACACTTTTCTCTGTAAAACCCGCACTTAGGCACAAAATAATATGGGTGCTTCATCTCACAGATTAGCTGCGCCCTACGGAAAGTTAAGAAAGAGAAAAAGAACGCATTGCTTATATATATAATACATCGTCTAAATGAGTGGCAAAACAGTAGCAAAAAGTCACTAATATTTACAGAAACACCAATCAATATAGATGTCAAGTTTAAAATCTATAGCAACAATGGGAAAAATTAAAATTGAGGTGACACCTTTTAGGGAATAGACGTATTTATTGTCAGTGAAAATCATTCATTTAAACTAAATGTCTATGATTAATGTGAGCACATTTACGTACAAGTTGTGTGAAACAAATGCTTTTTTAGACGTTAGGTGATGTTAAAATAATGTAAAACAACTAGTATCTTTGTAACTTTTTTTATAATATTCAGTACACAAATATTTTATTCAAATAAAATTATGTTTCTGAACTTTGGAGTGGAAAATATAGCTGTAAATTTATAACTTTCTGCCTAGCATGGAGAAGATAGGATAGCTTATTATACTCATATGTGCCCATATCAGAAAAGATATTTTAACAGAATCTCAATTACTACAAACCCAAATGACGATTCATGTACCCTTTTCCATAGCTTAAATTCAGCAGCCTCAATATTACAGTCAATATGGTTACCATTTGTAGCAATGCATACACTTTCGAAAGCTTCATTTTTTATCTACACGATGAAGCATTTTCGAGTTTTTATCTCTTTTACATGCTTACTGGACCACGGTGGCCTGGTGTTAATGTTTCGGTTTCTTAAATGGAGTACTTCATGTTCGAAGTCCAATTAAACCTGAAATTTATTTATTTATTTGCTTTATTTTTTTAAAGAGATGACTCCATTTACAGATTGCATGATCAAAAACATACAAAGAACACAAGCCACAAAGTGAATTAAAACACGAAGTAAAACTTATAGTGTATGTGGGCCCGTTGCATGTTAAATTTCCCTTCGAAGGTTAATCGTCATTCCTTTACTTCGGCATTGAGATTTGGAGAAAGTATCACCTGGTCATGTGACGTCCTCGTCATCTAATCGCAGCTTAAAATGGCGAGTTCCGTTCCAAAATAGCCATCATGTTGCCTCTAAACGGAACGCTAATCTAACTAAATATTACCTTTTACAGAAGGAAGAAGGACGTTACGTCACAGCATAACTAAAACAACGGGCAATTACATTTGTTGCGCGTTCGTAAATTGACTCCATAAAACTTTCGATATTTATGAAATCAGAACACATAAAGCAATTTTCATCAAAATGTTTGGAGGATGAAGAAGAATTTCAGATTTATAGTAAAGAAATAATAATGATGCATGCTTTAAAAAAATTAAATTTTTAGGAATGGCAACAATTAAAAGCTATGTATAAAAGGAAAACGAAGTAGCTAGTTATGGAATGAAAAGGAGGACCTTTTCGCAAAATCAGTTACAGAACATAGCCCATACATTAAATGGATTGCATCGGAAGATATAATTTCCTGTATAAAGCAAAATTCTAAAAAACGAACTTCAGAAAATTATAGGTTAGGGAATATTACGAAAAACTTGGAGAAATTCCGGATATCAGAACCATCTCCAAATGGACAAAGAAACAAAGGAGGAGATATCATTTGTGCCATAATCTTGAGTAAAACATTAATTACATCTGGTCCTTTGAATAAATTTAATCTATCGAATAACCCAATGAGCAATTCTTGCAACGTTATCAATAATCTGGATCACATTTTGCTTCATTGCTCTAGGTATTAAACCATTCTTTGTCGGCTCTGGAACAAACTGGAACTTAACCCTTCAGCAACCTGCAGATTCAAGGAACTCAAAAACAAAATCTTAGAAAATAAACAAAACCTAAAGTTTTTTGACATTTAATTAGAACCTTTTGTAAATGTGGGGATGATAGCCTTTGCAGCTAAAAATTCCACAACCTCATCTTATCAATCATTAAAACAATCAAAGTAGCTAGAAAATCTAGAAAAGCGCGCGTCTTGTAATTAGACCACTGAAACCAAAAATAAAGACGGCTAAAGCTATTTAAATTCAAATCAAAATTTGTTACATGAGGGGATTCATTGAATAGCAACGTCTGAAACCAAGTAGAATCTTACTTTTCGAAAATATAAATTATTTTGACTGAGCATTCATCAGTTATTCTCCCTTTCATTGGAATGATACAAAGGTAAATTTTTTTCTACGAGGCAACAAATATCCTGCATTTAAAATTCATTGTTCGAGTTTTATATGACTTATGAATTTTGTTTAAAATTCACCCTTACCGACACCATACATTCTGAAGACGTTTCGTCTACATAAAATGCCAATATAATGGTTATACACGCATCAACGAAATCACTGAAATTGCAAATTCACCCTCACCAACAAGATACATTCTGAAGACGTTTCGTTTGCAAAAAATGCCTTTATAATGGGTATGCACGCATCAACGAAACGACCGAAATTGTGAATTCACCCTCACCAACAAGATACATTCTGAAGACGTTTCATCTACATAAAATGCCTTTATAATGGTTATGTACGCATCAACGAAACGACCGAAAGTGCGAACATAACTGCCCGGAAAAAAGATTTTAAAAGAAGTTGTTAACCAGTTCCTTCCCCGAACAACCATTTCCTGAATTTTTATACCGAACTCTACCGCACAGAGCGATGAAGACGAAAAATGCACAAAAGCATTTAAACCCAAACCCACAGGAAAGAGAAAAAGCGTTCGGCAAACATAATTGTTTCCTTGAGAGCGCTGTACATGGCCATAAAATCTGATTTGTTGACTACTTTTGATTGTGACAACTATCAGATCATCACATTCAAAATGGAAGTTCTCCCATTCTTTGTGAAGAAGGGAGAAGAATGTAAAATGCCAACTGGAAAGCCGCATAAAGGAAGAGTGGAATGTTTTTCGAATGGAAAAGGAGTGAGGGTAACTGTGACATCTTGTTTTGTGCGATTGTTGAATCTCCCATCTCGCTATCTTCTTTTTCTTCGGCTTCTTTTCTCACAACAAGTAGCCATAGCGTCTGCTTTTTGCGACAACGCATAATAGATATGCCGCATTTTCTCGCGGTTTGCGAGAATGAAATGCTTGGAATTTATACAGATGTTCTTTATCATCTTATTTCTTTTTCGTTCTAGCCAGAATTTGCTTTCGAATTCGCTGTAAAAGAGTGATATGTATTTTCTGATTCGTATGTTTGCTTGATTTAAATCATTGCCTAAAATAGGAGAGGAAAGTTTGGTTTTATTTCTGAGATCGTTAAAATCAAGTAAACGAAATTTAAGGAGAACATTGGATTCAAAAATTTTATTACAGTGTGAATGAAACAATAAAAAAGTGCCTTATTCTTTTTTGAAAAAATTGAATATGCCATATTCTAACGAACTTAATGAATTGGCACCAAATAGTATATAGCATTGGTAGGGAACCTACGGATTTTTTGGGTTTCTTATACGGCCTTACCAGTTACTTACAATTCGTATTGAAATAATATTCTTATCTGTAATATAGTAATAATTACAAAACAGTAGCCTTTAAGATTGTCTCGTGCGGACTTTTGTCCAACTGTTCAGTGTGAAAAGGTCCCCCCACCTCTGGTATATAGCAAATAAGGATTCTTACTTATCATTATTTATTTAAATTTTTTCAAATAATATCTCTACATTTTATAAAGCTGATGAAAAAATGCTTAAAAATTTTTGAAATACAGAAAGTTAATTTTTTCAGATTTTGGATAGATTATGTAAGTTATCCGGAAATTCTCGAGGATTTAAATAACACTAACTAAGTGTTTTAGTTATTCACTTCCATACACATAAAATATTTCTGCATTTTTCATTCAATATATTTGTATCATTTACTTTTCATCTGATAAACACTAGTACGCGGATATGAAGAAAATAGCTCATTACTCTGTCGACAGCCGGTTTTGCTGCCAAATTAGCCCGCAATTGAGATGGAGGAAAATACTTGGATGTTGAAGACAGCACGCGTTGCATGATTGAGAAATGTTCAGAATTTTTCCTATAAAAATTTAGAAATTTCTTTGAGCACAATGTATGTTGCACAGTTGACAAATTTTAAAAATTTTCCTACAAAAGTTTCCTCAGACGTTCTTGGAAATTGATACAAACGTTAGTTTACCGACACTGCAGACGCTCATGGATTGCAAAGCGATTGACTGTGAAGAATTGAAAATTCCTTCAATTATTCCTACACATATTTTATTATTGCTATTTGTAATCGTCTAACGTGCATTTGTACCCTTCTGTCCTATGCTTTTCTGCGCAAAATAAGTGGCAATGTTCTAGGGGCCAATTTTCAGTTTAAGATGATTTAAGGTCTGAGACCCGATCTCAGAATCTGGGGTACATGTGGATATCGGGTGAACATTAAATCCATCTTGCTCTTTATCTTTTTGTGCTTTGTGTTTTTGCTCTTTAACTTTTCGTCCTTTGTGTTTTAGCTCTTTATCATTTGTGCTTTGTGTTTTTTCTCTTTATCTTTTTGTGATTTGTGTTTTTGCTCTTTAACCTTTTGTGCTTTGTGTTTTTGCTCTTTAACTTTTTGTGCTTTATGTTTTTGTGCCTTGTTTTTTGCTCTTTATTTTTTTGTGCTTTGTGTTTTTGCTCTATCTTTTTGTGCTTCGTGTTTTTGCTCTATCTTTCTGTGCTTTGTGTTTTTGCTCTTTTTTTGAGTTCACTTCTGTAAGTGATGATTTTTAAATTGTTCTGCTCATCCCTTGGGGTTCTTTGTAAACTCTTTTTTAATGTAGTTCATTCCTTCTGTTTTATGCTTCCCCTCCGGCCTGTGGAAGGCCTTACACCCTCCTGGGTAGGCTGGGTCGGAGCGGGTTGTAAATAAATAAATAAATAAATCTAAGAGTCAAACGTTCTTAAACTGGTATGGCGTGGATATTTGTAGACAGAGGCACAGGCTTCGTTTTCGTTCTCGTTATCAGCCAGCCTTTCAAAATTTCAGTTTCGTTCCAATAGCCTTTATATAAGAAAAAGAATGTTTAATTAACACATATAATAAATCGAATTTCCTTTTTTCTGATTTTTTTATGTATTGCATACTTTTGTGTTATTTTATACTGTTTGTTTTATTTTCTTTTGCTTTCTGCTTGTGCATTGTTTTGTATTGTGTCTTTTATTGTAACACGATACAATTCTGAACACGATACAATTCTGATTGTCCATCGTATTGTATCGTGTTATTGTCTCTGTAGGTGTAAGGTAAATAACTCCAAAAACTGTGTGACTTTGTTTCTAAGTTACACCACAAGGTAAACATAAATTGTTTTCACGCAAAGATTGAGACCTAATTCCTACTTTCTCTCTCTTTCAAGGAAGGGTAGGAGGGATCATCAAAAGACTCTACAACCTTTGGGATGAATCGACCCTCCTGGGTAATGAATGAGATGTAAAAAAAGAACATGAGTGTCCATCTTTGCCCTTTATTTTCTTCTTCTTGTGAATAATTTGTGCTCTCGTGTTTTTAAGGTGTGAAACTCGGAAGTATTTGTGTCGGAAGTTTTTGAAAGTGCTGGGTCCCAGAAGAAGATATTAGAATTCCTTTTTTAAAAAATATTTATCTATTTTTAAGAAAATCAATGCTGTATAACATAGTAAAATCCATTTTTCGATACAAATTTTTTTTTTAAAGGTTGACGATTTTCTTCTTCTATACTTGTCGGTTTTTGAAGTAACTCTTATCCAAATATATTCTAATTCATCTATCATAAGCAATATGGCCGCCATCGGAAACACGTGACCGCCATGTCATCTGAGAAAGTCGGTAGAACGGCTGATCGGTTTTGAAAAGGTCGCCCAAAAATTCTAAAAGAGATTCTCCGGCCTGCTCTATATTCCCCCGCCCAGCCAATGTTCCGCCTTTGATTTTCAGGGCGACTGAAATGAAGTGAATTCAACAACCGAAGACAACTTTTCTGGGAAGAGTTTCTGAGGAAGGAGTCTACTGTGAGAAGGAAGTTCTCGCAACGTTCTGGAGTTGTTTCTCATCTTAGTTACTCCTTAGGAACAGATGGATTTGTTCTTCGGTTTTAAAGGAAATCGATCAAGGATTTAATATATTTCGGTAATGGAAGATATTTGGTTAAATTTAGTTTTTCCGTCTTGGCAGCACGAGAAAAGAATTGAATCAGCAGTTTGAAAGAGGGAACAAGCGCCGAAAATTCGAAACGCGCACTAGGTGAAACAAACTCGCTTTATTATATAGACGTTCATTATTACCTGTGAAAAAGGAGCGAAAACCATTAAGGTATCCGACTACGTTCGGATGCCTTTTTTTAAATAAAGATATTTGAAGCAATATTTTTGTATTTTTTTATGACATTTATGTTAAAACTTAATAAATCATAGAAAAAAGTTAAATGAATTAAATATATTTTTAAAAATTTGAAAAAACTTAGATTTTTTTGCACTAAATTTGACCTTTTTTCAAACACCCTCGTTCAAAAAGAAATGATCAGAATGATAAATCCTTTAGAATATATAATCCTTCAACTATTGGCTAGGTCCTGAAGCAAAAGTTTTGCAATGTATCTAAAAACATGTAAATTATAAGAGTTTTAGTGTGAAATCATGATTTTTTAAAGAATTTTGGCCTTTTTTCTAACCTTAAAAGATACATAACTTTTTAATGGAGCATTATTTCAGTTATATTTTGGTTCATTACCTAGACAATATAATAAAAAATATGTATGCCAAATTTCAGACGGACATTTTAAATTGAATTTTAGTTATCGTGTTTGAAAAATGAAAATTTTGCAAAAAATCACATTTCGAGAAAAATGAGTTTAAAGTTTATGTTTTTAATTTACGACGAGAAGAAAAAAGAATTTTTCTTCAATACTTCCCAGTTTTGTAGGCTAGTCCTTAGTTTTTGCCAGCTTAGCACAATTTAAAAATTTTCTGATTTGAAATTTTTTTTAGTCGTTTTCTTGAGCCTTATGTGTCATTATCGTTTTTTATCATTCAGCCGCCATCGATAGATTTGAATATTGTTTTTCAGTCAAATAACTTTATAATGCCTGTTATTTGATCTAGAGATACTTTTAGTGATTGATATCTATCATAAGTACAATTCTCGTACTTTTCCTACGTTTATTATCAAAAATTACATCATTAACGGAGAATCAAGATACTGCGATGATTCAAAATTACCTAAATTTGTAACAATGTCATAGAAAACAAAGAAATTGACACTGAAAATCTTTCAAAATAATACCTGGTATATGTAAAATAGTATAAAACAAAAATAAACAATAAAATTTAAATATCATAAGTAAAAACAATGAAAAATGCTTCTTTATCGTATTATTTACAACTCCATTTTCAACTGTCAAGTTCTACTAAAATGTCTCTAATTTCACTTCTGATCATCATAGATGTAAAATAAAAACTGTTTTGAAAGCTAAAAACAATAGGCTTTCAGATAAGACATTAAAAAAAAATTATGATTTTCGGTCAAAAATGGGTTTTCGAACGTATGCGGATACCTTAAGTAAACTACTTGTGTAAAGATTTGGTTAAAACAAAGAATAAATAAGAAAAAAATAAGGATTATTTATCTATTTTACTACCCGCAGAAATAATTGTTAGATTCGTTCCCTTCTCTAGACTGCTGATTCAATTATGGCTGCATCATCCTGTGTCAATTAGTGAAAAATTCCTTTCAGAGATCATATTAAGAATTAATTTAAATTTACTAGATAATTCGGCAATCTTCCGTTAGCCGGGCGCAAGCGAAAAATCGCCAAATAATGTAGAATTCCGCCAAATTTCTTACAACCATTCTCTTGTCGACTTGACTCGCGTTTGGTTCACAATTGGCGACATTTGCGCCCGGCTGACGGAAAATCGCTTCGCTTGGCGACTTGGTTAGCGTTTGATTTACAATTGGCGACATTTGCACCCGGCTACCGGACCGATAATTCACGAGTTTAAATTTACTACGAGTTTACTACTACTAACGAGTTTAATTGTATTTTCTAAGGTCTGCAAAAGGCAAGATACATTACATAATCAAACAATCAATATAAAAATGTAAATAGTTTATAGTAAATTGTATAACAGCCTGAAGGTTTGTCTGGAGGCTGCTACTGTAAATCGTTTCATGTAATTTATTTTGTGGGAATCAATAAAAATTCTACTACGCACAACCATCCAAACTGCAAACCGGAGATCTATGTATCTGGAGTCAGGAGTGTGTGGTAAAGTAAAAGTATTTATTTATTTGAAATCATTAGTGTTTCTTTTCACCATCCAAAATTTGATAAATTATAAAATCGTTTCATCTAAACTAATTTTTTTTTTCATTTCGTCGTGTGCAAACAAAATGTTTTGGAAATGAAGTGATGATGAGGTAAAAGAACAATCTTACCTGTCAGGAAGTATGATTTAAGCCTTCTGATTCATTTAATTACTTTTCTAATTAATTTAATTTTGGTTTTTAATTTCTATTATTTGTAATGTGCAGGTTTGAGGTTTCAGCATAAGACGTTTTGAAATGAGTCTCTATGATACTCTTATCTTTGGAAGCATTCCAAAACGCTATTTCCACCTGTAGTGTATTTTGCTTGAGTGAATCTGCCATTTTAAAGGGAAATAGTAGTGTATATTCAAATAATTTTATGTGAATAAATACTGATATTTCAAGACAAATAGCTTCAATAATTCATTCATTTTTAGGTTTAATGACATTCAATCATTTTTATTTTTTGTAAACTTTCTTTAAAAAGATGTTTAACAATTTTATTTAGGCAATTTTTTTAATTGCAAACACAATAGGATTGAGAAAAATTGTTTTATTTTGATATTATGATTTTTTTTATCTAAGTATTTTTTGACATGAATTGGCAAGTCGATAACTTGCAAAAGACAAAATTTATTACGGTAATTTTAAGGCAACCATGGATCTTCAAAATCATTAAAAAAATTTCGAACTAATCCATTTGAAATTTTGCAGAGATTAGTAGGAACGCTATATAAGACCACACAAAATTTCACTGAAATATATTTATTATTCCTGAGTTATGGGTATAAATAATAACAATTAATGAACTTTATGATAAATGATTCCAGGAGCTCCAAAATTACCCGAAATCTCTCTAATTTTTTTAAAATTAATTACTCAAACCCTTTTCAAACAAAACTTAGAATCAATTTTTATATTTCAGAAAGGAATTTCAAAATGAAGACACATAATAGCTGGAAACTATTGAATTCGGAAAAACATATGCCCAATGTTTGATATGGTAGAAAATATTTAAGGTTTAATAACAAAATAACTTCTATATGAATGTCAAAATTTCTTCTCCATACATGTTTTTTTGCTTATATAAAATGTCATGAAGATTGAACAAAAATTGAAGGCCTGGAACATTTAGCATAAAAGCATCAATTTTTATTACAAATTACATTTATATCCCTAACTCAAAAATTAATAAATATTGTAGAGGAACGAGACTCATGTTTATATGGAATGCCGCTGTTGAAGAATTAATTCAATTTCAGGAACCATTTTTATTAGATGGCTAAGTTCCACGACACAGGTACAAGACGCAAGACAGAGAACAACAACACAAGACAAGTACACAGAAGAAGAAGAGAGAGAGGCATCATGGGAAAAAACCGGATGGCTCTAGTAGCGCCACCTACCATAAAAAGGAGAAGGCAGTGAATTGTAACCGCTACAATATACATATATATTACTGAAAGTTGAACTGATTAGTTGAAAATTTAAAAAAAATTGATTTTGAAGATCCCTGGTCGCCTTAATGGAAAGAAACCACGCAATTTCAAAAATTGTGTTGCACAGGATGTCAAAAACTTAATCACAGCATGAATAATTGTTACCAGAAGTGTGGAACGAATGTTAGAAAAGGATTTTTACCGAGTTTTATTCAGGAACGTTTTCTGATGACATGGTTTATAACATAAAAAGTGTTCCGTGCACTTCAGCATAAAAAACAGTTTGTTGTTCGAATAGTATTGAGCTTGTAATTTTCCATTAGATGAAGCCATTTTCCCTGTAAACAAAAATAAAAAAAAAGTGCTTCTTATTTTGCCATGCACGACATACGCATCGAATAAAAGTTTATATCGGCATAAATTGTTTCCACGGTTTTTTCAAAATTATTTTATGGAATGATTTAATCTACTAGTTAATATTATATGGGTACCTTGTATAATGTTGAAATAGAATGTTTTTGAAAACTATAAAATAAAAAATATTTATCTTGCCAATGAATTTGAAAAATATTTTGACAGATAAATGAGAACTACTGAAGATAATCAATCTCCACAAGAAAGGAACTTCTAATAAAAGAAACGCAGAATAATACAACTCTAAGAAATTATTACTTTTTGCAGTTATTGATATTAACGGTCTCTAATATGAGAAAGAGTCGTTCAATCTGGAATCGTGGATCCAACCTAACCACAGGGATGTAGCGTGGAATTGTGGAGAATGGGGTGCCACTCAAGTGTTGTCCTCGTTATCTGACCACGGTTCAAAATTGCGAGGTTCACCCTAAATTAGCCCTCTTAAAATATCAAAGCCTGGCGTTAATCTAGCAAGACATATCATTCGATCAATATAGAAAGGGATGAATAAAATTAAATGCGATTTTCATTTGTCTAAAAGTTCGATAACTTTAATAAGTTAAAGCTTAAAAACAATCAACAGAAAAATAGAATAAATATAAAAAAATAATCTTAACTAAAAATTTAAACTAGAACAACAAAAAAACAACCAAAATTATTTTTATTTATAAACGATACAATTTATAGAGTAAAATTTAGGAAAAAATTATATAAAATGAATATAATGTTTAAGTAGCGCGCAATTGCAGCAGCAAAACAAAAAGAAACAGAGAACAATGGAAATTAAGATCATACAAAGAAAGCAAATAAATAAATAAAAATAAACTCAGAGTTAATCGAATAAAATCAAAAACAAACAAAGAATCCATTCTAGTCCACTTTTTCAAGGGCTAAAAACGATTCGAAATGGATTCAAAATAATAATTGTGAATTTTTTCTATAAGAAGTTTCCTTATGAAGAAGTAAAGTAAGAAGTAAGTTAATGCATCCTTTTATTCAAAATATTTAAAATAATAAACAGTATAATGAGATTATATTGTGAAATCATCTCCTAGAATCCAAAACAACCTGCGAAATCTCCTGTCAGTCAAAATTTAACTTATTATATCTTAACACATATCGAGGAATTTTCAAGAAATATCAAAATAAATAAAAATATAATAATAAAAAAAGATTTGCGACAATATTTGTGCGCAGAAAAATTACATGTTTATTGGATGTAGAAAAGAAATTTTTCATATATAATTTAAAAAAATAAAAATAGACTATAAATGCTTATGCATTCTTCTGTTAGTTCCAAAAGAAACTTTTGAATTAGGCATGATATTATAATTAAACAAGTAATATAAAAAAAATTTAAAGTCAATTCCTACTTGGGTCAACAAAGAAAAATTAAAAAAAAGAAAAAAAAAATGAAAAAACTGTATTAACATCAAGTGTCATCCACTACAAGTTTTAAAAAATGTATTTGAACTTGAGTGGCTGAATAAAAAGTATTTTATTAACGATTGAAAATTTGAACAAGATATATAAATATATATAGGGAGAGTGTGAACTAATAGTAGGAATTGAAAAATAGCTGAAATTGAATTGTTTATATTCATTATTTCAGCCTAAACCTAAGGGATATTTTTTAAATTGAACAGAAACGTATATGTTATGTGATAAACTTTATTACTTTTACACCTTTTGTGAAATTAAAAACACATTTTGAAAAAAAAAACAATTTTCAAGAAATAAAATATTTTAGATGGCCGAAGCACAATTTTCAATGGTGAAAGAAAAGTGTAGATTAAATTCTTTATTTAAAACCTGAAAAGCTTTGTGTCTAGAACTAACAAATATCGATATCTTTATAATTTTCTCTATTTACCGTGCAGAACTGGCATCTGTTTGAACTGAGAACCATAGAAGTGTATTTTCCAAATTATGTCTCAAGAGTTCCAAGCCCTTATTGTAATTGCTGTAAAGAACTTGCTTGTTTCTTTTAAATTTTGTAACATCCGGTGCATTAACATTTAATTTTTATATTTTCATGAGTTCGTTTGTTTACTTTCATGTTCAGAGGAATAGTTTCTTCTAAATAGTCTCTATCGTTGCTTAATAAACCAAAAATCACCGACTTTAAACATTCGTAACTGTATAGCAGTCATATCTTTGTTCGTAATTATTTTTAAAGAATTCTCGAAAGCAGGGGAAAAGAAGTCAAGAAAGGAGGATTTTTTCCCTTCATTTAAAGTGGGAGGGAAAAAAATCCATGACTTCAAAGAGTTTCATTTCTTTAAAATGGAAATATCAGTTACTTTTAATTTTCTGTTAAAAAACGTCTTTTCTATTTACAGCAAGAGCAAAGAGACTTTTCTTTTACATATCTTCTTTTATTTTTTTCTCCCTCCTGCTTCTTCTTTGCAGAGTTTTTCTAGCGCTATTTCCGCATTAAAATTCAGTAAAAAGGACCTTTAAACGTAGTTGTAAGATAGCAAAATTAAAAAGGGAAAATGAGGATGATAGAAGAAGGAGGGGAAAAAAATTGTAGAAAAGGCGGGGAAGAGAGTAAAAAATTAAGAAAATGAAAAATGCGCCAAGTCTGTTAAAAATGAAAAATGTTTTGTGTGTAAAACAGTTTTTTATTAAAGCAAGATGAAAGAGAAGCTTAAAATAAATAACAAAGATAAAAAGCAAAGAAGGTTTGAGGAGAAGAAAAAAACATTATGAAAAAAAGTCGACAGGAATAGGAGATAATTTTCAGTTCGTAAGAAACAAACGTACATTCGTTTAAGAAGGAAAAAAAGTTAAAAATGAAGAGAAAAATAAAAAAAAAAATGAAATGAAAAGAAAGGAGAAAAAGAAGTTAAAAAAAAAGATCAAAGCCGTTTTTTGAAACATTAGCGATGCTTGAGTCATTTATATCTATTGAAGTGTTGAAGAAGGGGGGGGGGGGCCCCGATGTTGGGGGGGGGAACATAGCTGCACAGCGCGGGCGGGGCAAAGATGACGTCACAGATGAAAGCGCAGAAAAGGATCCAAGCTTTTTATTGAAATGACAAGTCACAAAATCCGCCATTTCAGCACTTTACTGTCGGACACTAGAAAAAAATCGCGATCAAATTATGATCCATCTGTACAATGATTTATTAATCACATTATCGTTGTTTGAAAATATTTAATTTAAATTTTAATTTCACATGAAGTATAGAGTTGAAAAGGAAAGATGGTGATGTACCAGAATCAACTAATAGGAATGCTGTCATATAAAAATACAAATTTTGCTTAATGGTTGCCCACTTTTTCAGTAAATTTCTCTGCCATTTATTCTTTTATGTGAAGTTCAGATCAGTATGCATGTTTTGTTGGTTCTTGAGATAATAATTGTTTTGAATTTTCGTTGCAAATTATTATAAACCGAGGTTACAATTTTATATCCAATTTTATGCAAATAAAACTTGAGAAGTATATAATCTGATTTTATGCAAATAAAACTTGAGAAGTGCTATACAATTCGAAATATCTGTCAGAATTAAGTTTCATGTAAAATAGATTTTTGACATTTGTTCAAAAAGTTTTCAATTTAATGGTTTTTTTGTTAACTATATTAGTCATTCAGAAGAGGTTGTTATGATGTATTACATAACATAGAACCACTTGTAAGATATTGCTGCTTTTGGTCATTATCAAGTATAGATAATCGATTGTGTTTAATAATGTTTAATGCTTTACTATTACAAAATCTATAGTAATGCGCTTTATTCTGCCAAACATCTCCACACCCTGCTGTAAAAGGCCATTGAAAGATTCATTAAGCATACTGAAAAGCTATTACTGAGCATAAATTCTTGAAACTTAACCTTTTCTTTATTTGCGGTGCAGATAGATGCTGTATCAGCAGAATTTTATCTTAGTGTATATACTGGTTCAACTGTCATACCAGTAGCTTATGAAGATGCTTACCTCTCACAGAATTAATCTGTGGGAAGCCCTAACTACTCTGCAGATCGCTTTACTCCCCAGTCCTAAATTGTTGCCAAATGTGTGCTAGGTAGATTTATTTCAAGTGAGTAAAGACAAGAATGGGTAACAGAATGACGAGCATATTTAATCTTAAAATTCCTTCAAGCGATGGGAAGTATCGTCCCCAAAATTTTTGTTTCCAGTGGTTTTTTGAGAATTTACTCATCCGTAATCTAATGGCTAAATATAACACAAAAAAATCAAATTTTTATTCACTTTGACATGAAAGGAAATTTTCTTACTATTAATCTAGCTTTCCTTACCTGTGTATTCTGGCTGTTCCTAGGATTTTCTACATAAAAAGCATGAAATTTGTGTTTAGAAACATACAAGTTGTGAAAGAAACCACAAAGGAAGAAAATAACCATTAATATAAGGAGAGAGTTGCCGAATTTGGTCCACTTGGACATTTTTAGATGCATAGTGATAGATAAATAATTTTAGCGAAAAACAAATAGATTTTTTTGCGATTTATTTGTCTTCAAAACAGTACAGTTAACTTTTTAAGAAAAACACTTAGATTAGGAAAAAAGCAGATTTAAAAAAATGTGTTATCGGTCCAAATAAGGGGACCGCTTGCCTAGGTTGGACCATTGGTTGCCCAAATTGGACCATTGGTTGTCTAGATTGGACCATTGGTTATCTAGATTGGACCATTGGTTGTCTAGATTGGACAATTGATTGCCTAGTTGTGTATGATCTAATTTAAGCAATCTTTGGACAACAGCGACAACAACAAAAAAATCCCCTAACGTTAATTTTAAACTATTTTCATCAAATAATTATCGTAAATGTTAATATAAATAAAAGTCATCGTGGGTATGCTTGCATGTATGTTCCACATCTCCTCCTAAACCACTGCACTGATTTCAACAAAACTTTGCACACTTATTAATTAAGACAAGGGGAAGATACCTGTGAACTTTTCAAAGTGCAAATGCTAATTAAATAATCAGTTAATTAGAAAGTAACCGAAACCGTTTTTCCTCAGTAACTTGGGGGAAAATTATCCCACAAAAGCTATTTTTATACCATCTAAAAGATCAAACTTTTACCTTATCAATGATATCAATTTTATATCTGTGACATTTTCCATTCAATTTTTATTAATTTTTCAAAATTTACTAAATAATTGTTATATGCAGTCCATTTTGAAATAACGCAAATTTATAACTACTCCGTTGCTAAGCAACGGTTAGACTTTGAACTAACTTACCTTTTTTCCTGAAATGTTTTCTTATTTTTATGAATATATTTTATATAAGAAGAGAAGGATCATAATCAACTTTTGAAAGCCACAAAGCTAATTAAAATTTCAGTTAATTGGAAATTAAGCAAGATTTTGTCGTTTTCCGTGATATATTTTTCGAAAATATATATTATCTCACAAATAATATTTTTACACCATATTAAAAGTTTAAAAAATTCGATATTCATGACACAAGTTTCATTTCCGTTCAATTCGTTGCCCTCATTTTAATAATTTTTCAAAAATTAAATTGTGTATAAAATTCACATTTTGTTACACTTTTTTATTGGTGAAGAACAAGAATACATAAGAACTGTTGCTAGACGACATTAGTAGTATTCTGGATTAATACTATTTTTTTATTAATATTTACGCTTTAACGCTTTTTCTCAATAAAAACTTTACTATATAATTAATTGTCCCAAAACAACCGTTGAAATTTTTCTTATACTGAAAGATTTATGAACAGAATTTGAAGTATCTATGCAACAAATATTAATAACTTATGGAGAAAATTAGATATCGGCAGTTTTTAAAAATCGTCTGGTTCAATTCATATTCTCAATTTTAATTAAAAAACGTTTCAGACGATAAAAGAATTTTGGGTAATATAATTTTCTATACAAAAGTAGTTTTTCCATCAAAAATGTTAGACATGAAAGTATTTTAATCCCGAGGAGCGCCGGGCTTATCAGCTAGTTACAGCTAAAGAGCTTTCCTACTTGATGATATAACAACATATTTTCCTACTTAATTTAGAACAGCGTAAGGGCTTTTTGTCTTCTCTCAAAATAATCGATTGCTGATGCCTAAATGTTAACAATTGTTCTCCAACTGTAACCATGTAGCGCTTTCTCCTAAAAATGATATCATACGCCCTATTTACAACGTCACAACATAATTTGCCTATTTTATGATCCAAATGTTTAATAAAATTGAAGTTATTATAGTGATCCAATATAGTCGCCGGCACAAATTCGGCGT
Source organism: Araneus ventricosus (assembly GCA_013235015.1). NCBI lineage: Eukaryota > Metazoa > Arthropoda > Arachnida > Araneae > Araneidae > Araneus > Araneus ventricosus. Next base: position 37,794 of record BGPR01014989.1, read on the forward strand.
CACTCATATA
>BGPR01014990.1:0-37797 GCA_013235015.1 Araneus ventricosus
AGACAAGAGCGACGTTACTACGCTAACGAAGTAATCAACTAACGAAGCGAGTTATGAACTGGGACTTCCGCAAAAAACGGTGTGGCGTGTTCTGAGAAAACGATTGCAAATGAAACCTTACAGATTGCAGATGACTCAAGCTTTATCTCCTAGTGACAAGGACCAACGAATGGAGTTTTGCATGAGAATGTTTCTTTTTTCCCGCCTCGTATTCAGTGACGAGGCAACGTTTCATATCAGCTCGAAAACTAACGGGCACAATGTGCGAAAGTGGGGGACAGAAAACCCTCACTGTACCGTGGAACATGAACGAGATTCGGCTGAAGTGAATGTGTTTCGTGCAATTTCTTAGACCAAATTGTATGGGCCGTTTTTTTTCTTTCATGGAAGAGACAGGGAATGGCAACACATAATATCTTTATATGTTACAGATCTGCCTTTTCCCGCAATCACAGGAAGACTCGAATAATTTCGTCTTCCAGCAGGATGGTGCGTCTCCACACTGGAAGTGCGTGAATTCCTCAGAATTGTGAATTGACCACGCCGGAACAAATGGCAAAGTGGTGTTTCCTTGACCCCCAGGTCACCGGACATTACCCCATGTGACTTTTTCTTGTGGTGATTTGTGGAAAACAAAGTGTATGTGCCACCACTGCCAAGCAACTTGGAGGACCTACGAACACGCATATGTAATGCTCTGAACTTAGTAACACCAGACATGCTGAAAAGAGTGTGGTGTGAGGTCGTGAGAAGCAGCAACGAAATTTCCCACGAAAAAGTGGCCAGACCTCCCAGATCGCTAGCGGAAAGCGGCCGAAAAAAAGGGTGCCGACGCCGACAAAGCCCTTTCCCAGATTACGTCAAAAGGAGGGTTTTCGTTTGAAACTCGCCGCCGCTTGACCTCGAGTGGACACACAAGCAGCCAGGAAAATGCATTGCGTACGCCTAGAGCCAATGCCATTGAGGAATCAAAGACAGAGTTTTGTCATTGGGAGAAAACGTCCCCTCTTCGACAAATGAAGATCTGAACTTGTGACCCCGCCTCGAAAGGGCAGGTCCCAAGGAGGCTTTTTAAGCTGAAACTGGAGAAGGATTGAGAAGATGATCGAGAGATCAAGTTAGGGTTCGTTTGGAGAACCGGAGATTAAATTCTCGTGACCGAGAATTTGGAAAAGCAGTTCTCAGGCTGAGAAGCTGCTGTATCGGGCCTTGTCCCGGGAACCTAAGCCAACCTTTGGCTGATCATCGCTCGTCTCGAGTGAGAAGCTTTTAGGAACTTTGATCGAATTAGACGTGCCTTACGTCACTTCAAATTACCTTCTTGGAATTTGGAATAACCCGTGAGTGGTTATCTGTAGAAATCTGAGCGGTGTCATCCCTCAGATCATTATTCCGGACATCGGACTTATACTCGCCTAGAGTAGAACTTATAGAACTTTCTACATTACCTCGAGTGAACTCGTGATTAATCTGCGAATTGTATCCAGATTTCATTTTTGACTTGTCTTAAGCTATCTCGTCCTGAGTAAGCGGAATTGTTTGATCTGATATTAATTTGTACATTCTTGTAGAAATTTCATTAATCAAGAATTTTAATTAAAAAATTAATATCCTAATATTGCTGTGTCTGGTGAGTCATTCATAGCTTAGTATCGCTGAGCTAAGACCCTACAGTGGGAGGAAATGGACTGTCGTCTGGACATTGTCCGCGTGACTCTAGGAAGTCATATCGAACACTTATAATGTCATAAAATAAAAATATTTGAGTTGTCCTTTCCTTTCAACTTGTTCTGGGAAGTGCATGTTTATAGTTGACTTTATTCTAGGATGCTAAAATACAAGTACATCATTTTTAATAACCATCGTTTTTAATAATAATAGGGCTGATAAACAGCAAAAAAGTTATTTATTTATCTTGTCTAAAGTTTTCTTTAATTCAAGCAAAATTCTGATATGATCATCGTTAAGATGCTGATTAATTAAATAATTACAACTAATTTTTTTCAACTATTTTTTAATTAGGAATCTACAAAATGAGCTTTATTTTTAAAAATCACAAACTAATATCAAAGGAAAGAATCGCTCTTGGACAGGATCTGAAATTGACAGAGATAAGTTATTGTGAAACGGCACTGATTCATTCATAAAATAACTGTAAGTTTAACAAAGATTTTAAAAATATGTAACAGCTTGTGAATATGGGGTGTATCAGTACAGAGGTTACAAACTTTCATGACAGATAGAGTACACCTAGACGATGGGAAATCACCTAGCAATGCATGATCTGAAACGCTTTCCTGGCGCGGTAGTGACGACACAAAACATAAGAAAGACAGGACCCGAATAAGAGGAGAAAACATGTTTATTATTCTTAGTGCAGCAAAAAACTAAGAAAAAAGAACATTAAAGAGACAGCGATCGTCATCAAAGTAGGTGTTCGAAATCACGTCCCCGGGCCGTGATGCACAGGCCTCACATCTCCGGCGCATTGAAGATCGAACGTTAGCGAAAATACCGGACGTGTCCCGGCCTTCCCCAGCAGCTGCCGCGATGCGTGCAACAAGGTCCTCAACACTGTTAGCGGAAGTTTCGTACACCAGTGACTTGACGTACCCCCATAAGAAGCCATCAAGGCAAGTGAGGTCTGGCGATCGAGCGTGCCAAAGCACTGGACCACCCAGCCCGATCCACTGTTGGCCATACCTTGCATTCAAGCGGAGACGCACGTCAATGCTGTAATGGGCGGAGGCCTCATCATGCTGAAACCACATGGAAGAAGCGAATTATTTTTATATATCTTCCTCTTATTCGTGTCCTGTCTTTTTTGCGTTTTGTGTCGTCACTACCGCACCGGGAAATCGTTTCAGACCATGCATTGCTAGGTGATTTCCCATCGTCTAAGTGTACTCTATCTGTCATGAAAGTTTGTAACCGCTGTACTGATACACCCTGTATAATATTTTTCAAAATGATTTAGATGACAAATAATTGCAAACATCATTTAAACTGCGAAATGTCAACTCTATAACCAACCGATACCAAGAAAAAAAGCAAGTCATCTGAAACGGTCACAAAATTATATACTGATACCTACAGTTTAAATAAAAACTTGTGAAGGCTGTTTTTTAAGTAAGATCCGTTTTGAAATAACAACGAAACAAGTAAAAAAATTATTAAAAAAAGCATTTATTTTCTGATGTTACATACAATGCTCTATATTTCAACAAAAATTCCGTGTCGGTTTAAACATTTATTGTAAAGAACAAAGAGTGTTTGGAATCTCCCTCAATGAACTCTGCCGCCTGTGATGATAGCCAATTATGCACAGTCGTTTTACGCTTCTTTATCAATGTTTCAATGCCTGCTACTCACGCAGGCTTTCAAACTCAGAAGAGGTGCCCCCAACCAGGGCCAGAGAAATATTCCCTGGTCCTGGCTCCCAACGGCAAAAAGTCCAATAACAAAACACCTTGCCTATCCCAAAACACAGTTGCCAGGATTTTGCAATTGGTTGCAGATGGCCAATCAGAAACGCTATTCAATGTCGACGATTTCCCGACCATCTTGTACAATATCACCCATTTCCTCACTTTACTGTCAGTCATTGCATTGTCGCCGTACACTTCGCATGCGATGCATATCCACAGCTTTCGTGTTTCTTGCTGTTAAAAATCGAATGGCTGACCGTATTTCATAGTCGGCGAGACGCTCAATTTTCTTAAACGTTTTAACCTCCCATTACAAAGCAAATAGACTGACACCGTGAATACAAATGGTGTAGGATTCTGAACAAAGAATGCCGGGAGTCTGCATAGACACACAATCTCAAGCATATGCGAAAATTAAAACGGTATTGACAAACGGAACTTACTTAAAAAAAAGCCCTCGTATTTTTGTCATTAGAATTTATATATTAACACAGTACTCGAATTCATCTGGCTATGCTGATAAAAGAATTATAACTAGGGTTATCATACGTCCGGATTTCAATTTCACGTCCGGACTAGTGTTCGGATCTTCAAAATCTCCGGATTTACACCAGTGAATGCCGCGGGAGAGAAATTTGGTTGTAATAGAGAAAATCTGACTTATTAGAAAAGGCTGACGTCATTCCGCCAATGAAAGAGAATTCATTGTTTACCTTCATTGTTGATGAGAAAGTGGACGATCCTCCTTATTCAGGCCCCACTTCAAACTGAAATTAGAAGTTTTATTTTAATTCGGTTTCAATAATATAATTTTGAATTACTAAATATTAATAAAAATTGTCTCTTCTTTGCATTCTGACGTATTAATTTTTTTTTTCAAACTCTGTGCTAGGGATATGAAAGAGGGTCGTTGGCAGGCAGCTTTTAGAATTTTATTCTATACTTTGATCCCCTCCAAACAGCCTTCAACTGCCTCCCCACGCCGACTTGTCAGAATTTCAAGCAAAAATGTTATGGTTACCCTATACAAGATGAAAATTTTTTTAGAAGTCTTCTTCGACTAATTTTATTTCTGGATTTTTTAATTTCATGTTTTAATGCTTATTATTAAAGAATTTTTTTAAAAAATCTTACTTTTCTTTGTTTTTATAACTGATTTAATTTTCACTTAACAACAGTTCTTTCAAGAACAAATAAAATAAAATTGAGAATTCGAAACATCAACTTGTTCACCAATTGCGTCCTGTCAGCTTTCCCGATGACTATTGGCCCGACTGCGCGTAAAAGAATGTGGTTCCTCAGGATGAGTGATTGTGTGAGAAAGAGGAGGGAGAAAATGAGAAGAACCGATTCAAGCAAATTTCCTGCACCTTTTCTATACCAAATAAAGAATACAGCAAATAGTTTTGTGTTACAAATATACTAGTATTCTTCTGATGAGCAAAGACAGGACAGAAGTCAACACTCATATTTTTATTTCTCTTAGACACCTTAACAATGCGGAAGAAGTGTGATTCCTATTACGGAGAAGTGTGTGTGAAGTGACATTCCTATTTGCATGAAGATTGCAGTCCTTAGGCAAGGGGTAGCTAAAGCACGCACTTTGTAGATGACCACTGCTTTTTTCCCCTTCTTCTTCTTCCTGCTGCATTTTTCTGTCATAAAGCTTATGGATCAGTTCACTCTTCTTCTAAAGTAAAAGAGAAAAAAGTCTTCTTCGGACAAGTAAAACTGTTACAAAAGGATAAAATAAATCAACTAATTAAACGATCAAAGACTCGTCCCTGAACAACTCTCACACTGACGCCTTTTCTTAGATTTATGGGTGCTTATTTAACCATGAGTAAATCGTTCTAGAAAGGGTAAAGCAGTAGCTTGAATCAACAGTTCTAAGGTTTTTGAGTGTATATACAGAGATATATAGTGTATCTGTGCACTAGGGATGGGAAAAACCTACCGTTTTCTTTTCGGTTATTCTTTTGTCCCAGTTATAACCGTTTTTTTAAAAATCCAATAAACGGGTAAAAAAACGGGATCGGAAGATAGACTCGATTTTAGCTTCGATGACATTAAAATTTACTCATCGTGTCATCAGCGACATGAGAACTATTTTAAATTTCATCATAGGCCAATCAACGACAACCGCTTCCTCAAGGCGTCTGTTGGTTGACGGATTACTGAAAGAGTTTTTATGAACATATAAATATTGGACAATGCATTGATTTCCTGTGAAAAAATATTAATAAAAAATTTGTTTGCAAACAGCATTTGTTTTTTATTTTAAAAAACAGAAATCCGGTTATTTTGAGCTGTTATACCCGCCAGGTCAAACCTGAATAACCGAAAACTCATTATTTTCGCAAACCGCTTACTGCGCACCCCACTCCTGTACTTTCAGAGCGGCGGCGGCTTGAGTCATAAAAATGTTACCTAGGTTATAGAAAAGTACAAATGCTCCACGCGGATACCACTTACAGCAGTTGCGGCGAAATTCATTTTTAGCGTTTTTATCACAAAAACTGTGACAGATGCAGAAAAAAAAAACCTTGCGAGCATTAATGCCTACATTAGACCACATAAAACGGACATTCGTTTGGCCACAATTTCTTAAATTGCGTCGTCACGAAAAACAGGAGAATAGAGCACTTACCTGTCATTGAGCTCGTTCATCCTTCTAGATTTAAAGCACACCTAGGCTGTAATTGATTAAAATACAGGACCCATCCCCCTGTTATTGGAAAATTCCGCACCAGAAATTAACCCATCAGCGTACTTGATGTCAAACTTCGACAGAATATCTAGAATTTTCTATTGTCTAGTAGTGGGAGTTCTGCTTATTGTACAGTCTCGGGGAAAAAAAGGAGCCACCCATCATTGTTTTGTCGTCGTTCATCGTATATTGAAACAAAAGGTACTGTTTCACAGGAAATAACGTATGCTAAACGATTCTATGGTTAAAAAATTCATAAGGGGTCATTTACATGCTTAAAATTGCACTAACTTCAAAATTTTCAATGAAAACACCGTTTTTTGATGTCATAAATAAATTCCCCAAGAAAAAAATATCCCAAGATATAAATTTAGGTTAATATATCATGAATAGATTGGTAGTTCTTTGACATTTTATGTTCCCGAAATAATAGGGATCGTCTCCACATTTTGATAATGAAGTTCTCTCTTTGCTTTTAAATGTCGGTGGAAGAATTTTAATCTATTTATCATTTTAAATGTCATCTTAAAAGTAATTATCTACATTTTAAAATCGAAAAATACTGGATGCGTTAAAAAATTCCATAGCAATGAAATTTTCCACAAAAATTTTATCTTGTCCTGCAAAAATTATGATATACAAGAGCGCTGGAAATTTTGTATAATTTTCACTTTCGCCTGAATCAATTTTGGATACACAGCGCTATTACGTATATTATGGAAATTTTGATAATGTATAAGAATTTACATATGTTTTTTTATGAGTGGGAGTAATCGAATAAAAGAGATAATTCGTTGTTTGAATAAAATATTAATAACTTATTGATCTATTCGGATTTTAAAATTTTCACTTTATTTTCTGGGTTTTCTTTGTCTGTCGATGATTTTCGTATTGTCTCAATTTTCTTATATCAATAGACTTTGTGAATACAGCACCACTTTAATTTATAAAATCTAAACATTAATCTATTTAAATTTTATAAATAAAGTGGTGCAGTATTCATATTTAATAATGTAAACTATCTTTCATCTGTGCATTATTGGCAGCTTAACGTTTCGAAATTTTTTTTAATGCTGCAATTTTCAAGTATAATGTACTTAAAAAATCTCAATATTTGTTTACTTCCAAAAGCATAACTCACATAAGTTATTAAATGCTTTTAAGTAAAAATTGCGATTTTATCCGATCCTGAGCGCATACGATGCCGAATCAGTTATTGAAAGACATGTCGATACTTTATCGTCTTCTAATTAGTATGATGCATTGTCGAAATCATTTTGAATGGTTGATCGTTTATTTGCTAATTTATACATTATTAAAGGGTATTTTTCAGCCAAGAAAAACACCTGGTTATTTTAATATTTATCAAAAACAATCGGCCTTCCTATATTAAATTACAGAATTTTGAAAATTTCTTATTAATTACAATTTTTTTTAATTAAAAACGATTTGAAGCTACTTGAATTTATTCTATAGATTCAACTTAAATTTATTGTTACTGAAATTATGTTCTTCGATATTTGATTATTCATAATCTCCTTATCATCTCTCAAAGTTTTACGATTTCTTATTTTTGATTTTGATTTGTTTTTACAGTAACTTCCAACCTGATTTAGATTCTTTACAAAAGACAGTGCAATGGAAAAAAATTTAGCCCGTCCGAAGCGAAATGGTTAAGAAGTGATTCTTTAAAGACAAAATTCGCATCAAGCAACATTTATTTAAAAAGTAATGTTATAAATATCCAATATGCATGACAATACCAAATAAAGGGAAATGTTACTTTTGATACCCCCGAGTGCATTGTTTTGCAGCGAAAACAGAAAATTTAATGTAATTTCAAAACAACTCCTACGAAGAAGCTGAAATTTTGAATGGCCTTATTAAATAGACTTCTGCATCGGTTACTGTTAAAATTTATAAGTGTTGCTATTCAAAAGTTTTTAAGCATCAAATTTGATAAAATATTTCATGCACTCAAAATAATTTTTAAACCAAAATTATAGGTGCATAATATGCAAAATAATTCGTACATTACACCAAAAGTTTCTAGGTCAATAACTACATTACTTTTCAAGATATTAATAAAAGATTTTGCTTTAACATTAAAGATTCAGAATTTTATTCGCTTATAATTTTGGAACGAATAGAGGTTGGATGATGAAATTTGGTATCCGAGATTAAATTCTGATGCAGTTTTGAAATTATTTGATAAAAATGTGTGTTGCCATAGGAAATTTTGAAGTTAGTGCAATTGCAAATATGTAGACTACCCCTTATAAAATTTTTAGACATTTATTCTTTTAGCAGACATTATTTTCTGAAAATTCGTATCGTTTGTTTTCTTATGTGATGAGCGAAAGCAGAATAATGGTGGGTGGCTCCTTTTTTCCAAGAGACAGTACGGGTCATTACGCGAAAAACGTATCTCATCTGTCTGTATTATATCTCCAAGGAACATTGCTTAGATCTTTAGAGAAATCCTTTGACAAAAATGTGTTTTGCCATTGGAAATTTTGAAGTCATTGCAATTACAAATATGTAGTCTACCCCTTATAAATTTCTTAGACATTTATTCTTTTAATAGACGTTATTTTCTGAAGATTGGTATCTTTTGTTTTATTATGTGATGAGCGAAAGCAGAATAATGGTGAGTGGCTCCTTTTTTCCAAGCGACAGTACGGGTCATTACCCTGAAGGCGTACCTCATCTGTCCATATCATATTTGAAAGAAACATTGACTAGACCAGAAGTTCCCGACTTGTGGTACGACTACCCCTGGGTATGCGGAATCAAAGTCGGTAATAGCGGACACAAGAAAATAAATATAAGGGATTAAAAAAGTTACAGAATATTTTTTTTTCAAAGTTCGTGTGAAAAGCAAAAGGGAAAGTTGTGCAAGTTTAAAGCCTACGTTCAAAATAAGAAAAAAGAAACATAAAAAAAGAGAGAGGAAACCTGGTAAATAATTGATATATTGTTCTCACCAACCCGATTACGCGTGAATCATTAATGTCTTTGCAAAAGCTGTAGCTTCACTAAGCGCCACTTTTGTATGCTTTTTTTTATTTTTCTTCTAGTTTAGACTAATTAATTAAGCTTATTAATTCGAGTCATTTGACTCTCCAGCTTAACTAAGCCCTTAACATTATTGATAAAAACTTCATTGCATTGATAGATGGTTGGAGGAGGTATGACAATAGGGGATACGCGAAAATAAAAGGACTGATAAAGGGGTACGCGAGGGAAAATAAAGGTTGGGAACCCCTGGAATAGACCTCTAAGGCCTCATGATAAAGCTGTAAAAAATTTAACTATACTTACCTATATGTGTGTTATAATTGTGGTGTTTCTCATTTGTGGTTAAATTGGTTTTGTATTCCTTTGTACATGTACCGTATTATTTATTGTTTGAAAATGATGGATTATTTTTGTAAATGTTTACAGTATTTCCGCTGTTTTTTTTTATGAATATTGTGATTATCATTTTTAATAGTGTGATTATTTTGTTTTCTTCATTCAGTGATTTGTAAATTGGTACTGTCTGTGGGTGCACTGTTTTGCATTATTTTGCTTGTTTATTTCCGGCCTCTTGAGGTCTGGGTGTGAGCTTTTCCCGCTCCATAACCAATGGGTGAGTGGGTTGACGTGGGTAATAAATAAATAAAAATGATACAGCTGCACCCATAGTAAACTCTTTCAGCATTCTCTGCCAGTAGTGCTGAGCACCGAATTCTCTCAGGATTTTCTAAACATGATGGTTAGAAAATCCTGAATAAATCATTTTACTGTGGATCTTATTGTCTTCACTTACCTGCATTCAGAGATTTAAGAAGATCTGACTACTTCAACGACCCTTCAAGCCTATTCGCGGACAAAAGTACGAACAAAACAATTCTAGTAGGTATTTCAAACGATTTCAAGAAATTCGATGGAGTAGCTTTAAAGGTGTTGATGTTATTTCATAAGTAGTGTAATTTTGATTAAAAATTTAATGTGGTTCAAAGATCATAAAGATTGTATTAAGTTCTTACATGCTTCAAAAGTAAACTGTAGTATATTAAATTGAAAATGATGAATTCACTTCTTTGAGAGGGGGCGTAGAATATACTTTGGCCTAGGGCGTAGAAATGTGTAAATCCGGGCCTGTAAACATCGGTGACCTAAGGATCTATCGAAAACAAAAGGTATACAATCTATTTAAAAATGGGTTAATTTTTTTTAATCTACGGAAAGATTGAGATGTAACCTTTTTTCAAAAAAAAAGAAAAAAAGAACACACTTCAAAATTTCTTTTGTTTGCCCTTAAAATAAACACAAATGAATAATTTTGAAAAAGTTGAACTCGAAGTTTCATTTCATAAGATATATATATATATAAAAAAACTAAATGTCTACCTCCATTAAAAATCAATTCCTTGATTTCTTGGAGTGGAACTTATATGTAATGATTTGGGGCCTGCTAACGAGAATTTTCTTTTTCATGCTGAATGAGTTTAGCTGTCTGATGGTTTCGTACAAGCCTCTTTCGTTCGAAAGCAGAAAAAGAATTTTGTGTCGTTAAGAATACAGTTCAGCAACAGATTCGTTTTATTTTTACGTGATAGACCTTCTTCGGGTAACTAATAGCGAAAGAAAGATATAGCTTCAGGAAATTTATTTTTGATTGTAAATTGAGAAAATCACTTTTGCAATTCTTATAAGAATGAATTTTAAGTAAAACATTCAGAACATGTAATATCGATATTGTAGGGTCGGAAAAATAGTTTTGATCGCAAAAAAGAGTATAAATAGAAGAATAAGAAAATTATATGTTTCATAAGCTGGTTGACTGGTTAAAAAATATTATGTAAAAATCGTCACATGGTTGCCATGGTAATCATAGTCGAAACCAGTGGCGAATCCGGGGGGTTGCTATCGGGCTACCGCCCCCCCCCCCTCCCCAGAGCCAAGCCAGCATTCTTGATTTTATTTAACATCATTACAACCTGTTTTTTCTTAGTTTATCTCTTTTAAAAAAATAAAAAAATCGTTTCAGCATTACTTTCTAGCTTGACTGGCTCGAAAATTTTCCTACTTTTGTAGTCATTCCACTTGTAGCTTTGGCATGGTCGAAGACATTTTTTGGCTAGTTATTTCATTGTAATTTTTATTAAATTATCGAAAGTATTGTATTGTTTTTTATGATTCTTATTGTCAGGTGAGTAAAGTCTGTAAAGTTAAAGAGTTTTGGTTTACTTTAGCCTTCAGATTTTACCTTCATCACAACAATACAAAATTTTTATGATCTCAGCCCACCCCCCCAGACCCGAATCCTAGATTCGCTACTGGTCGAAACAAAGGAAAAATCTGAAAAACATGCAATACCAAAGCAAATGAAGAAACTAAAGCACTCACTAATTTTTCAATGATAGCCGTTTAGGAAATAATCGTGAATCGCAGTGGCAGACTGGGTTTGAAAATATTGATTGACAATGAGGGTCTACGCTCATCCACAATATTACTATTTAATTAATGCTATCATTATAACGAACAGAAAAAATTTCAAGAAAATACAATCTATAATTTTTGCAATATATAGGTTACCCACAAATATCTTGAACCCTCCTCCCCAACTTCAGAACGGCGGAAGCTATAGTCATAAATGTGGGGTCTACGTATAGAAAAGTAACTCTGCGCTACGCATTAAGATAATTTACAGTGCACCATTCGAAAGTAAGTATTTTTAACCCTTTCAGTCCCAATGATGATGATGCCATTTAGAATCATCATATTCATTATTTTTTTGTTCGGCATCTAAACCTGCCTCTGATACCAAATGGACATCATTAAATTCTTTGCAATTTCCTCTTTTCAAATATATTTTTTATTAATACCAATAGTTGCCACAATCGATTATCATATCGATTTTATCTATTGAAAAATTGCCTTTTTGAACTTCACGTCATTCAGAGAAAGATGTCAAAATAAATATTAATTTTAACATAATTTAAATTTAATTACAGGTACAATTTCATTCTTATTATTTTTTATATGTTAAATTTTTTTATCTATTTTTGATAAATATTCGTTTTAAAATTTTTACGTTCCCTGAATGAAATATCATGTTCTTATGTTCCCTCAAATATCATCAATGTGGTTAGATGAACACAGTTGAACTCGTCTTGATGACTGCACGTGTTGTATTTATACTCCTTTGAAGTTCGTATTAATTCTTCTCTATTATATTTTGTAATTTTAAAATAATATTTAAAACTAAATATCAGTATCTGATGTGAGATATGACGGAATTGCCCATTGGTTTCTTCACACAGATGTAGAAAAGAAGATGCAAATAATGTATTCAATCCTATTCAAGGTAAATGCAGTTTAATTATTTCTGAATAACAAAAATAACTGTTTTAAAGCTTACCATGTAAAATAAAATTTGTTTAATTATTACGATGTTTATTGCTTATGAAAGGAAAATGTGTTTACTACTATCAATAAATGTATATTTAGCTACTATATTTTACAAATGCCGATCTTCGTGAAATATGTCCATCACTTGTTGTGTTGCATTAACTCTTAATGATTCCAAATGACATCATAGCATATTTAACTTCTGCGCTACTTAATTCCCAATTATGCCAATTGGAATCACTTCGAATTACAATTAAAAAATTTAAATAATTTTTTTTTCTTTTATGAACTTTCATCTTAGGCCCAAAATGAGTGCATTTGACAAATATGAATCAAACATCAGAATGAATAATGAAGGTCTTGGTAATAAAAGGGTTAACTCGAAAACGGATCGAGATTCCATGTAGTAGAGCATCATTGATTTATTGCAAAAAGTCACCTTATACACAAAATCTATCATCTGAATAGTGACAATTTTCAAAACTGTATGGTCACGAATTACGGAAGAATGGAGCCCTTACGTGTCATAAGCTTATGATCCCTTTTGCTGCCACAAAGTACATCTGGATTGCAGTTATTAAATAAAACATTGGGTCGATCAATCTGTTATTGAAAATTCTGCACCATACATTAACTGATTAGCATACTCGATGCCGGTCTTCGACAGAACATCTAGAATTTTCTATCGTCCAGTTATAGGCGTTCTGCACGTCTTACGCGAAAAGCATGCCTCATCTCTCCATACCATCTTTGCAAGGTTGGCGTTAAAATATGGTTCATGAAACTTGCTGTTTTCATCTCGAGTAAATTAATAATCTGGGGATTTCTCAAGTGTTTGCCACGGCCGTAAAACACCGATTTCAACTCAGTACAATAAATCATAATCATGAACAAAATGAAGATTACGGTTACGTTACCAGAAAGCAGTTTTTGGACTGATCTTCCATACTCCCCGCCGAGCGGCGCTGGGTTCTTTCATAATCAAACGTGGACGCATTTTTCTTCTCATTGTGCGTGAAATACCATGCATGCAAGGCCGGCCTTAGGAGATGCGGTGCCCTATTGGAAATAATTTTAGTTAGCCGTGTTTCCCGATCCCAAAGTTTGTAAAACCCATAACAGTACGTATACTTATAAAAAGAGAGAGAGATTCGAACTTCTAGTCCAAAACATCGTACATAGCCTGATAATGCTTTAGGCTTGAGTCGACTGTATTATTTTTATCTGTATTATTTTTCAAAGATAAAGTGCACATACACACACAAAATGTTTTAATATCGTCGCAACGAGCGTTCAATAACTAAAAGAATGAAAAATACTGTCGTATTATATAATTAAAATATTTCTAAAAATTAATTAAAATTAAAGAAAAACTTGTATGGATATAAAATTGGCACCACACAAAAAAGGATATTTTTTCCTCCTAAGTGGTGTAAGAATAGTTTTTGAACACATAAGCTATGTTAAAATATCAATTAACTTCAAATCTAATTAAATTTTGAAAAATCTTTTCCAGTACATTCTCTGTAGTACTCTGGTGCGGGGCCCTATTAGCAGCAATTGGTCCAATCGGCTAAAGGCCGGCCCTGCATGCATGTAAGCAATTGAAATCTTTTTCCAGAAGCTTGACTCGATACAACAATCGAATCATTCATGAAACTTGCAGACAGTTTATTCATGATCAAACGTTCGATTTTTTAACATTTATATATGTAAAATTATAGTTTTTAAAGTGGTACTAAAGGCTTTTTGAAAAATTTCTATATATGACTGAATGCTGCCCGATGATTCTAGAACATTCCGTTAAAGTGTATCCGAAAGCTGCTTTTTACCTATCAACTAGAAAGCTAGTCCTTAAGTACCAAACAACTATCATAAAAGTTTTTCCACTTATTGTTATCCGTTATGGGATAAACAAACTATCCTACAGCGTCATCTAGTGGTGAAATTTGGAGTAGGCGCTCTTCTCTCGACAACAGTAAGAGAGTACGGTAATAGTATAGTAAATTACAAAGTTGTAGAGCATTTTCTGTCTGATTCGAAAAGCAATCATGTACACACTAAGAACAGAATCCGTGAGGTGCGGATTTATTTAGTCGCGATTTCTAAATTTATGACGTCACGAATAGACTCTAGGCCTTTCAAAAGTCATGCGGCTTTATTTAATTATATGAAATTAATAATAATCTGTCATATTGATTTTCTTCTTCAACCAAGTTATGAGAAAATCTTAAAATTTTATACTATTATAAATATATTAAATCTTAAAATACCGAATAAAGCGATGATTGCTTATTATCAGAATAATAAGAAGTCTTTAGATGTGGAATTATCGAGTTCGGCGTTTGACAAATTTTGGAAGGTGAGAATGTGTACCTCGGAACAGTTTTTTTGTAATTAATTAAGAACTAAACGGAGTTTTGGACATTTGTTCGGCTTAACTTCGGAAGATATTATGGGCTGATTAGGGTGTTGTGGGTACATTCAATTAAATAGACGGTTCATCTATCTAAAGTGCTATATTGTACAGGATAAAGGAATACATTATTTAAGAAGCAATATTTACAGAAGAAGATATATACAATTTAATCAGTTTTGGTTCGTCATATTATTGGGATGGCGCGTCGTTAGCCTCGTACATCGTCTTCTCCAACACACTCCATGTCTTATCACAAAGATTACAAAACAAGGTAGTTCGATGTTACGGTCCTTGTCTACAAGACAAGACAAAATGATATGGTGAGGGGCAATCTGCGCGGCGCAGCCGCGACTTTCCCCTGTATGAAAGTTCTAGATGCTTGACGAAACGTGAGTTAGCCAGGAATCTGAGAGACGTCTGAATTCGCTGATTTCTGGGCTGTGAGTGGATGATCAAACAAAGATTATATAACAAGATAGAGTCCCAGTGCTATGCACTTTTACTTAGTTTGATTAAACATTGGTTACCTTAGATTCAGATCATTGAAATTTGAGGGGGAAGAAAAGGAAGGGATGCACACCACGAGGGGAAGTGAAGAAGACAAATTGGATTAGATGAAAAAACAAAAGTGTGGGAGAGAAAAAGAAAACGAATTTAAGGAGGCTTGAGCGGAAGAGACCATTTGGTTGTTTCAAAAGGGTACCTGTAGCGACCGTTAAAATTGGTATAATCAGTTTGATCTGCAATCAAGCTATTTGAATGGTCAGTGATCCCAGTGAAGAACTTTCTTGAGAGCTTCTGAATGTGGTCATCAATTGATTCAATTTGGAGATCAGAGTGGATGACAGAGTTCCGTATGAACCATGGAGCGTTACCAATAATTCGGAGAAGCTTGTTTTGAAATATTTTGACTTTTTTCCTATTGGATGGGGCTGCAAGGCCCCAGATAGGTGCAGCATAGGTAAGGATAGGTCAGAGGACTTGTTTGAAAAGGATGAGTTTGTTCTCGAGAGAAAGACTGGATCTCCAATGAGAGGAAGGCAAAGATAGATTTTTGCCCAGAATTTTTCTTTTAAATAGCTAATGTGCTGCCTGAAAGTAAGTTTATTGTCGATAACCAGTCCGAGGTACTTAACTTCTGTCACCCACTCGATTGGTTCATCAAAGAGTTCCAGGATGCTAGGGTTGTGATTGGGGTGTCCTTTACGAAACATAATGGCTTTGGTTTTGTCAGTGTTCACCGCAATTCTCCATTTTGTAAGCCATTCTTCGAGAGAATAAAGAAAAGATTGGAGAGTACGCAAGACGTAATTTACTGTCGATCCTTGAGCTAGTACTGCTGAGTCATCTGCGAAAAGGCAGATGATGGTTCTTGTGTGGGAAGGGAAATCTGAGATGAAGATTGAGTAAAGAATTGGACTGAGGACGCTTCCTTGAGGTATGCCTGCTTTGATGATTCCCGTGTTAGAGGATTAGCCGTGAATGACAACTTTGAAGGTTCAGTTTTCGAGGAAGCTTTTGAGGATATTGATCATATATTTTGGAAAATTAAGCTGGATAAGTTTAAAAATCAGTCAATCGTGCCATATGTCCAAAAAGACACCACCTGTGTAGAATTTATTATTCATACCTTCAGTGATGGAGTTGGTGGCATGAAGAAGTTGGTGGACAGTTGAGTGATGCGTTCTGAAGCCGAGTTGTTCACTAGGAATGATATTGTTGGTATCGCAGAAGTTGTTAATTCTCTTCTGGAGTACTTTTTCAAAGATTTTTCCAACGGAGCTTAAGAGACTGATGGGCCTATAGCTGTTAGAGATTTTTGGGTTTTTACCAGGCTTGTTGAGCATGATGATATTTGCTTGCTTCCATCTCAAAGAGAAGTAATTAAAAGTGAGGCATTTTCTAATGATTTTAGTTAGAAAAGTGAGTGCATTTGGAGTGAGAAGCTCGAGGGCTTTGTTAGGAATTTTGTCAGGGCCAGAATTTTTGCGTATATTGAGTTTAGCAGTAATGGTCAAGATCTCAGCAGGGGAAGAAAGAGGTGCAGAGCCTGTGTTGTTGTTTGTACTGAAGAAATCTTCAATTTCATTTTCAACACTTTCAATAAAGTTGTCATCATAAGGCTCGGTGTTTTCTTGGAAGTATTCTTCCAGAGCATTTCTGAAAACATCTGCTTTATCTGCTCAGGAGAAGACCAGTCCTCTTGGCCCAAGAATGGGTGGAATGCTGACTTATTTTTTAGTGAGTTTCCTAGCCATATTGTAAAGGGAGATGTCTTCGGTGTTCAGTCCCTGCTGGAGTTCTTTCCATTTGTTGTTATCCCATGTTTCAATGTCATTTTTAATTTCTGCTGTCAATTTATTGGATTCAGTTTTAAATGGAGGGTATCTGGTATATTGCCATCTCTTCCTGATATTGTTCCTGCGGGTAATTTTATTAGTGGTGAAAGGTGGGAGTTTGTGGTGAGTTGTGTTAATTGATCTAGTTTTACTCGAAAGGTTGATTGCGGTATTGATTCCACATTCAAATTCTGCTAGTGCTTCTTCAATATCCCTAATGTTGTTAATTGACGGGCTACCAGGGATAGTTCTGGAGATGATCTCTTGAAATCTGATCCGGCTTATGGTTGTAAGAGATCTGAGTGGGATGGGGAGGACATTTGAAAGCAGGAATTCATACCAAACAGGATTATGGTCGCTGGGAAGTGCATTGAAAGCAACAGCTTCTGCTGCATTGATATTTTTGACGACAGCAAAGTCCAGCGTTGCATTAAGGTTGTAAGAGTCAGAGAAATAAGTTGGCTGCAGGGGTGCGATAATTGAAAAATTGTTACTATTGACCCAGTCGTAAATGATAGGACCGTTTCTATTAGAGCGCCCAATGTTCCAGGAAGAGTGTTTGGTATTAAAATCACCAAAGCAGATGACTTGAGAATTGGAGCAGAAAATCCTACTTAGTTCAGCAGTGTCAATAAGACCATGAGGAGGTCTGTAGATGGAAACAACGGTGATTTGTTTTTTGTATGGGAGATCAATACAAATTGCAGTTTTCAAAGGTTGCGGCGTCAAAGCTAACCTCGTTGTGTGCGATACCCTTCTTAATGAGAATTGCAGTGTCACCCCCCGGTGAGTGGTTCTATCATTCCAATAAATGGAGAAGTTGGGAATTTTGATTTTGTCGGCAGGATTAAGATGGGTTTCTTGTATGCTTACAATGTGAGGATCTTGATCAATAATGAAATGGGTGAGTTCTTTGATTTTGTTCCTGGGCCCATTTGCA
Organism: Araneus ventricosus; assembly: GCA_013235015.1. Lineage (NCBI taxonomy): Eukaryota > Metazoa > Arthropoda > Arachnida > Araneae > Araneidae > Araneus > Araneus ventricosus. The sequence goes on from BGPR01014990.1 coordinate 18,239, forward strand.
TTCTAACCTATGCATCTGAGTGGACTTTCTGGATTTGAGTTATTGAACTTGAGGCATGTTGTTGTTTTCGCTGTCTAGGGTTTAAGAATTTTATTTTGTGCAAGTATCGCCATGTCGTCAGCATAAATGCAGAGTTTAGTTTTGTACCTTTGTGGAATATCACTTATGAAAATTGAATAAAGGAAGGGGCTTAATTTCGCCCCCTGAGGCACGCCTGCTTGCATAATGTGAAGTTTGGAGAATGTGATGCAACTCTAACTTTTAAAATTCTGTTGTTAAGAAAGGTGTAAATTAATTCCGTCTTCCTGTTCTACGCAGCTTTATGCTCTGATATTAATGGCGATGACAGCGACATCTACTGGAATTCAGCTGGTGGCCACAATATTATCACAGAAAAGGGAATTTCCACACCATTTTAAATTAAGAAAATTATCTATTTAATCATCCCAATTTAGGTACACTCTCTTTGCCTTTTCTTTTCTTGTTCTTAAATTAAAGAAAAAAATCCCTTTGAATTTCCTTTTTATAAATAATTTAAAATTAAAACCTAAGATCAACCTCTACCTCACCTAAATGTTTCTTCAATATTTAAAAATTTACACTCCGTCTGAATGCACATTTTTACTTACAATGGATAGAACCATAGTTACAAAAAGCATGAATATTCCATAAAAAGCAGATGATGGCCCCTGCGGGTGGCCAATGAGCTGCAGTCCACCACCTCAACTATTCGTGTGATTTTATTGTAATTTAACATTATTTAATAAATATTTTTAGTATAATTTGCAACGATACTTTTCATTCTTGCAATGAAATTCAAACCACTACTATTGTTTCCACAACTATTTAATCGCGTATTTTTCTACTTCATTGTAGAAACCAAAAATGAGGAAATGTTCCAATCTAAAAATGAGGATCTGTTTTCTTACATCAAGTAGCTTTTATTGTAAAATATTTTTCAATCGAAATTTTGTATGTTTTTAAGTTTTGAAGGAATTACAATTAAGACTTAACTGCGAAAGTAAGCAACAATAAACCAGCGGGAGCGGTCTCCCCTAAACTTTCTCGTATACTTTCTAAGTGGAGATTCGTCAAAATCTCGAGTTCGAATTTTTTGACGATTACAATACTTTCTCTTTGTATACTTCGTATACGAGAAAGTGAAACAAACCAACAAACCTGAAATGAAATATCTGTTGCCACGTTTCAAAAAAATATTTCTTTGAAGCAGGTGCGATAAAATAGTCAATGAAATGAATACTAAAGCGAAAATTCTGCTTTGGAATTGAATTCCCAAGAAAACAATTTATACTACCACAATCGTAACAATTGCAAAAGCTCGTAAATAAAAGATTTGCTGAAATAATGAGATCGATTTGAATTTTATTTACAACAATAAAAAATTTGTTACAATTCATGTTTGAGAACATTATTTATTGTTGTAAATAAAATTTACAACAATAACAGATTGCTGCCAGTAATTTGCGCATGAGAATCGGATTAAAAGAAATTGAATATGCAATTTGAACGCCCCTTTCTGACGGATTTGGTCCAACATTTAATACGGGCCTGCATTCATGACGATAAAACTGTGTACCAAATTTTATCCATCTAGCTATTCAAGTTTTTGAGTTACAGACTTCCCGTTGACGGATTTTGATCAAAATCTGATAGAAACCTACAGATTATGTTTAAAGACCACATACCAAACTTCATCTCCGTAGCTCTAATAGTTTTCGAGTTATCGTGTTAGTTATCGTGTTCACAGACAGACACACACACACACACAGACAGACACACAGACATAATTCCAAAATTGTGTTTTTCGGACTCAGGGAGGTCTAAAACGTGGAGATCCGTCAAAATCTCGAGTTCGAATTTTTTGACGATTACAATACTTTCTCTTTGTATACTTAGTATACGAGAAAGTAAAAATGTTTTATAGTTTATCCATTCTTATAAAACCTGCCATTTTTTCCCATCATAAAATTTCATACATAAAAATATGTTATCGTTCTGTTTGAAATCTTATCTTCTTATAGAAGTGTATTGAATATTTCATTAAAAATGTTAACAAAATCCTTCTGAGGTAACAAGTAAATTATGAAAAATATTCCGTACTGAATTATACTCCGATGCTGAATGATTCTATTGAATTTCTTATATTTTAATGAGAATGTTTTAGTTCACCTAGCACATAAACCGGTTAGTGGAATTTTCACCATTTACACCAAAGTTGGAATTTTAGGTGAGATCACAGACCTGCCATTTGGAAAGTGCATTTCAACAATGAACAGAACTGATGAAAGGCTTCCAAAATAGTACAGATTAAATATCTTTCATAGTTTGAAGTTAAAGACCACTGTGCTGAGGGAATCATGAAGACCAAGCAACGAATAAGAGATTTAATGAAAATAAAACACAGTCATTATTCCCGAAGAATATGTTGCTCAGGGGTGTAGTGGAGCTGGAACGCACCGGAACGCCATTCAGACAATGATTTTTTTTTTTACGAGAAATAAATTACAAACCAGCGGGAGTGTTCTCCCCTAAACTTTCTCGTATACTTCCCCAGAAGGGTGCCGTTTCCCCTTCCCCCGCGTGGCTAAAAAATTTCAAACCTACTGTTACCCAGAATCCAATGACTATCAGAAGGTTTTTCATTATAGTGATTGAAAAATATCTAGGTAAAGAATCAAATTCAAAGAGATGCGTACCGATTTCCCGCTCTTACCGGCTCAAGGACAAACTGCCGTAATTCGCTCCATAGCTTTTGCGAACACAGAAGATTGCTTCCAGTAAGCATGCGCGTGGAGATTACTTTTGAAAAGAATCTGTTAATTATACAGACCGACAGACAGTCAACCCTTTGACGGATATGGCCCAAAATTGTATACGGACCTACATTCATGACGATAAAACTGTGTACCAAATTTTATCCATCTAGCTATTCAAGTTTTTGAGTTATAGTGTTCGCATGACCGCGGACAGACAAACAGGCAGACTTCCCGTAGACGGATTTTGTCCAAAATTTGATAGAGACCTACAAATTATGTGTAAAGATCACATACCAAATTTCATCCCCGTAGCTCTAATAGTTTTCAAGTTATTCTGTTCACAGACAGACACACACACAGACAGACATAATTCCAAAATTGTGTTTTTCGGATTCAGGGAGGTCTAAAACGTGGAGATTCGTCACAAACTCGAGTTCGAATTTTTTGAATATTACAATACTTTGTCTTTGTATACTTCGTATACGAGAAAGTAAAAATTGTGAAAACTTCCTCAGCGTGATTTTTGTCACCCAGGCTAGAGCGTTCCGGTACTGTTTTCAGAACTTCCCGGCACTGCTTATTTTGCGACTACTCCTCTGATGCTGATCGCCAAAGGTACCTAGTACAGCAAAAATTGACAAAAGATTTATATAATTTTATATAATTTTTTCACATATTATTCTCGAAAGTAAAAAAAGTCACTATTCCCGGCGAACATGCTGATCGCCAAAGGCGCCTAGTACAACACAAATTGACAAAAGATTTATATAATTTTTTTTTAAATACGTGGTTAACAATTTTGTTTTTATCGATTTATATTTATTTAGGAACATTTTTTATGATCTTTATTTTATTTAGATAAAATTTTATTTAATTTTATCTACAAACACTAACAGGTATTGTCAATAGTTTTCCAGAATTACATGTTACGATGGGAATCATACACTTTCGCGTACCCCCAAGGGTACGTGTATCACAGGTTGAGAACCTCTGAGATACAAGAAGAAATTAAAAGCTTCCATTTCGCAAAAATGTTAATAAGGCTATAAATATATAAGTATACTACAATTCCAAAGTAATATATTTTATTCCTTGTCATTAAAATCGTTTCAATATACGTAGCCTTCCTTTCTCTCTTTTTTTTTTTTAATTATAGAAAGTAAGACGGAATTCTTAGAACTAAATTTCAATACGTTCCCGCAATTTCATTGGTGAAAGCGACAGGCCTTCGACAACAATGGAAGAGTTTAATACGGCGCATTTTTCAACTCACCTGTGCCAACAATGCCATTGTTTAACTGGGTTCTTAAGAGGTCCCGAAGTGATGCAGAGGGCTCCGCTGGCCTTTTCTTCATTGCATCTTGAAGGCCACTCTACTTTAGAACTTCCATTTTCCAAAGCAAATATTTGATATCTGTCAATTTCGCTATAAACGAGTTTTTTCACTGGATAGTGTGTAGAAACGAAGAAGACGAGGGGGGAAACGACAGGTTACTTTCAATGATGACGGCATTGTTTCAAACTTTACCAAATGTTATTTACTTCTCATTCGTCGAAGCATACCTATACAAGAAAGAGCAAATTGCAATTGCTAAAACATTCGGCCTTGATATGTTGATGAATTTTGACATTTTACGATTCCCCGTCCCATCCCCCACCCCCACGAAAAAATTTACTTTCTCATATACGAAATATTCAAATAAAAAAAATATTGTAATCGTCAAAAAATTGGACCGCGAAATTTTGATGAATCTTCATGTTTTAGATCTCCATGAATATGAAAAAAAAAAAAAGTTTTTGAAACTGTCTCTGTGTATACAATAACTCGAAAATGCTTTCAGCTAGGGGGTGAAATTTGGTATGTATATGGCCTTAACACCAAATTTGCAGATTTCTAACAAATTTCGGATGAAATCCCTCAAAGGCAAGTCTGTCTGAGTGCATGCAAACACGGCAACTAAAAAGCGCAAACAGTTAGATGCATACAATTTGGTGCATGATTTTATCGACAGAATTGTAAACCTGCATAAAATCTTGGGCCAAATTCATCAAAGGGTTGCCCGTTTGCTGATCTGTATACAGTCTTATCGCCACGAGAAAAACCCTAGACACCAGACATGCCTGTGGCAGTCGTTATGGAAACGGCATATTCCACTGCATTTTGTGGGTGAAGGAAAGGGCTTTATTTAATTTGGCGTAGATAGGACCGGCGGAAGTCTTATTTCTCTTTGTGCTTCGGTCGAAAACGAATTCCTCGCCTAACGAAGTGTGCTTAGTTTGCCAAATGTTGCGGCTGATATTTTTTTATCTGTATCCCTCCTTTCTTCGACTCGTCTATTTGAGGCAACACTGCTCAGGGTTTTTCTCCTGGCGGGAGGACAGTATTCGCGTGTATGTGAGCGCGATAACTTTAAAACGCAGCAACCTGAATAAATGAAATTTGGCGCGTGGTCTCGTGATCCAAACTGTCTGTATCACATTTTGTACCCTATCGATAGAAAAGAGGACTTCATAATGTACACTGGTATTTCTTCATAATACCATGAAGCACAAAACGCCCATATTGTGTCACTACAGGCGGAAGTCGGAAAAGGGGGACTCTCGGGCTTGTGTTGCAACCACTTCGCCTTGCCGCGGTTTCCGATGGCAATAAAAATCTATGTGGCGGTCCCAGCCTTGAGCAAGGGTCGAAATTTTCATGAGAAGGAAAAAAAAATCTACCTTAAAATCAGAAATGGCGTTAGAGTTCGCCCGACGAGGGGTAACTGTCTGCCTGACAGGTGGGCACGACTTGTTGTACAAGGGGAGGACTAAGGGTTGTAGGCTCAGGAACATGGGGTCAGGACCGACCCCAGACTATTCGACGCCCTGTGGGAAATTATTGTGGCGCCTCCCCGTTATATATATCGTATATTGGTACATATGCTGAAATATTTAACTTTAATTATCAACTATACTTATAAACTATAATCATTAAGATTTCGTTTACCTTTCCATTGGCTTTCCTTTCTATTTGTTCCAGTCCGCATCCATATAACGCGCGCGAATTTTCAAATTTATGCAGAAGCGTCCCGAAGTAACTTTACCAACCGGGCAGGGCAACAATATGGGCGCCCCCCCCCAACCAACGTATTTTTTTACATTTTATAATATCTGCATTCTAAATGTCAAACAAAATTTTACTCAGAAATATGTACGTTTTACCTGCAAGTATGACTTAATTTGGGTGGAATTTTTAAACTTTGGCTATATTTAAGATTATAAGTGGTCTTATTGAAACTAAAATAATATATTCAACACATTTTAAGAATATTTTACTTTTATTTCTCCAAGTCTATTAAAAATTTTCTTCTTCACACTCCCGTTTTAGCACCAACCCGGACTTTGGCGCCACGCGCATTTGCTCAGTTTGCCCGGGCCGCCTCTGAATTTATGATTAGGAATTCAGGATGTACACCCCTGGAGCCGCCCCTGCATGGGACGGCGTTCTGTACAAGGGGAGGGACGTAATGATGATCCACTCAAAATTTTGCAAAATCTTTATTTATCAACTGGTTGAGTAGCCGTTGCGTGATCGGGATACAAAACTTTGCCCTGAGAGGAGGCCCTGCCGCCCCACTTTACCCACCCCTGCTTAAAATACCGACGAATCTCCACGTTTCAGACCTCCCAGAGTCAGAAACAAAAATAGTTTTGAGATTAAGACTGTGAGCACGATACTTCAAAAACGCAACAAGCTAGAAGGAAGAAATTTAGTATGCGGTCTTTACTCTAAATTTGTACATTTCTTTCAAATTTTGGACAAAATTCGACAGGGGATATCTGTCTATCCGTCAGTGCAGGGGCGGTTCGTGTGTTGGGACTGTGGTACTGCAGCACCCCCAACTTTTTCCATTGTGCAAATTTAATCAATTTATTTTATTTCGCATTTAATATTTAAATTTATCAACAATTAACGCAATTTTCTATTAAACGATTACGATATTCAAATGAAACGCGAAGAAAAACCTACGCAGAAAACGAAGTTCCTTATCTTATTCTTTCACTACCCGAAGAAGAAGCGCAAAGGAGAAAGTAACAATTCAAACCGGAACTATGGATCCTTGCAGCACCGAATTCGGCACGCGCAAGCTTTCCCCACCTTTCTCTACTATAACTTTAGAGGCCGCGGTGGCCTAGTGGTAAGGTCTCGGCTTTGGGGCCGGAGGGTTCCAGGTTCGAAACCCGATTCCACTGAAGATCCGCCGTGTATTGGGCCTGTTGCACGTTAAATCATACGTAGTGGTCAAACGTCCTCCCGTTGGTGTGGCGTAGAAGTTTGGAGAGGAAGGGCGCCAGCTCAGGTGTTGTCCTCGTCATCTGACCGAGGTTCAAAATTACGAGGTCCGTCCCAAAATAGCCCTCGTGTTGCTTCAAAACGGGACGTTAATAAAACTAAACTACCATAATTTTAAGCTGAAAGGGTACTGTGGAAGCCGACAGTTCCCGTCGCGTTAGAAACAGAGTTTAAACGTTTTCTCGCGTGCTAAAAATTTGAAAATTAATAAGGAAATGAAATATAATTAATGATAAATAAAAATTTAATTGAAAAAAAAGTTTTTTTTTATAGTAATGGAATTTCTTGCAATCCAAAAGATTTTATGATTTTTAGTTATGAAATACATAATAGAAATTTTTCGTGATACAAATATGTTTTCAAGATTTTCGTGAAGCCTAATATCCCGTACCTTTCTATTTGGGATCAGGATTCATAGTTTAAGAGGCCTGGATTTTGAATAAAACACGGTTCGCTTAAAGGAACCCTTTCTAACGGAATATTGAGAAGTATATTCCCAATTTAAATTATCGCAGTCCACCTTTAGATAGATGTAATAGAATAAATTAATCCTGTTTTTCTCCTCTTGGCAATTCCCGTTACTTGCTTTCTAACATTAAAAAAAGAATAAAATATTTTCGGACGCACACAATATGAATCGGGATGCGATTAGACGTAGCTGTTTTGGTTTAAATGGATACAAGATTTTTTAATCGTCGCACAAGCATAAATAGTATGGGGCGTTGTGTGCTTCATGGTATTATGAAGATATACCAGTGAACATTTTGAAGCCCTCTTTTCTACCGATAGGGTACAAAATGTGATACAGACCTACTGTTTGGGTCACAAGACCGCGTGCCAAATTTCATTTATTCAGGTTGTTGCGTTTTAAAGTTATCGCGCTCACATACACGCGAATACTGTCCTACCGCTAGGAGAAAAACCCTGAGCAGTGTTGCCTCAAATAGAGGAGTCGAAGAAAGGAGGGATACAGATAAAAAAATCAACCGCAATATTTGGCAAACTAAGCGCACTTCCGTTAGTCAAGGAATTTGTTATCGAACAAAGTACAAATAGAAATTAGGCTTCCGCCGGTTCTATCTACGCCAAATGAAATAAAGCCCTTTTCTTTACCACCAAAATGCAGTGGAATATCTCGTTTCCATAACGACCGCCATAGGCATGTCTGGTGTCTAGGGTTTTTCTCGTGACGGTAAGACAGTATACAGATGCGCACAGGCCGAATTCGGTGCTGCAAGGATCCATAGTTCCGGTTTGAATTGTTACTTTCTCCTTTGCGCTTCTTCTTCGGGTAGTGAAAAAATAAGATAGGGAACTTCGTTTCCTGAGGTGGTTTTTCTTCGCGTTTCATTCGAATATTGTAATCGTTTAATAGAAAATTGCGTTAATTGTTGATAAATTTAAATATTAAATGCGAAATAAAATAAATTGATTAAATTTACACAATGGAAAAAGTTGGGGGTGCTGCAGCATCGCAGTTCCAACACACGAGTATTTGATTTGATTTAAAAAGTGACGTAGACGCATTAACGTTTGTTACCATGGCTAGTGGCGTAGAGTCAGTAAGTGGGGTCTGGTTTCGATTTCTTTAAAATCCCAGTCGTCATGGGTGGCTTGGAGCCCAGAGGCATGGTATTATTTTTACACTCCCTCATGAATTTTGCTTTAAAAATGGCATAAATGAGCAATGTTTTGACTCCATAGCCCCCCATAAAACTGGAGCCCGGGGCATCTATACCCACCTTGATCCCGATTACTCTGCCACTGCTGAAATGGGTATTCAATTCTCTTCGCTATACTATAAAGCTAATCACAAGAAGCATCATATTGGAAAAGTATACAAGGAAGCAGAAGGGAGAATACTCCCGCACTTCGATTAAAGTAGAAATGAAAACAAGAAAAGGGATATTTTTTTACTTCAACGAAATTTTAAATTTAATCAGTATTTCGGTTAAGGGATTTGTCATAGAGGGACTTAAAACTTTCCTATAAACTCTCAGATTTCCATCTAGCCACTGAAGCGACCTCTCAGTTTCTAACGAACTTTGAAGTGCAAAAGTCATAAGCGATACTGGAATTAATATAATGCGTTCCTGTGCAATAGACCACGCACCACTAAATGTTTGTTTTTCATTCACGCACAATGTGTAATAAGCATTCTAACCATAGACTTATGATACTCTATCCTTAGTCTATGATTCTAACATGTAACACCACAAAATAAGTAAACTTTTCGGCGATAGTTTCCTTTTTTTGCGATATGTATTCAACCCACAATAAGAACAGCCGTTGTACATGACAAGCCCCACCTTCTGTTAACAAGTAATGCGCTTATACTTGGCTTAGTGGTAGCGAAGGTAAGTGGCTGTCGGGGCGTATTTTGATTTTTCTCTCTCCAGTTGTCACCAGCGGGTTAGCAAGTACAAATGGCGCCAGGAATATGGTATTATGTGTTCGTCCTCTCGTTATATTTGGCCATGAACGTGCTAACGTTTTGTCTCAAGGGCACACCCTAAAACTGGCACTCCGGGTATCTATACCCCTAGCCCGCCACTGGACTTAGTAACATTCGTAGACTCTATCTAAGGCCCACAAAGTTGTACGACGTTAACCATTAAGAGAAAACCCCGACCTGCCTAAGCATTGGACGATGGTTATTGTGGTCTGTTACAAAATAGGCATTACCAGCCCATGCATAGACGTCCCAGATGTACGTCCCGTGATCGAAGATGGGACCAACACAGCCACAACTCAATTACTGTACCTCCAGAGTAGGGAAATCATAAGATTTACATATTTTTTGTATTCCCGGGAAATATACTTGGTTCCGGGGAACAAAAACATCGTAAAATTATTCAGAAAATCACCTCTAAAGAATGATATTTTGCAAAATTATATTAAAGCAGAGTTTGGCTGTGAAAAGATGGTTTGTTTAGACACCAAAACACGCTGGAATAGTTTGTTAGCAATGCTTGAAAATTGATATTAAAGAACAAAAAATATTGGCTTATGTAGAATTTGAAACTGACTCCATATGTAGCAGGCTTGAAGCCAGCAAAAATTTGCTTAGAAAAACTATGCAGCCGAAACGCGATTTACCAAATAAAAACTCTTTGATTCAACAAGCTAAAATAATTACGACAAGGCTTTTTTGGGAGGAAGACGAGTCACTATCCTATTCTTCCCACTCAGAAGAAGAGAGCACTGAAATTTTGGAAGAGAAATCTTGAAAGTTGTACTTAAAATTACAAAAAGCGATCCACTCAAAGACAAAGGTCCTACTTAGTCCAACTAGCAAGAGTTTTAACTTATACAAGATAGTGAAGCAAGAACTCCAGCTATTTGAATCAACAGAAAATCGATCATCAAATATTATAAAAGTGACGAGACTTTGAAAACAATTTCTCCAACATCATCTGAAGCCGAGAGGGTATTTTCTGATGCCGGGTTGTTCATAACAAAGCTAAAAATTAGGTTGAATGATAAAAGCATAGATTGCTTATGTTTTCTAAATCATACTTTAAAAATGAATAATTAATATATTTCATTTTCATTTTGTAGCTGAATAATAAAAAGAGTTTAAATTTTGGAATTTATGAATATCCATGTTTTGTGTGATTATTATAGATTTCAATTAAAAATAACTATTTTTTATATTTTTTTCAAATTTTGATGCGTCCCCGGGAAGGAAAAAAAGGCCGTGGAATCAGAAACCCTACTCCAGAGGAAGCGAGAACTTGCATACTGAGTCGGGCCGCTTCTCATCCTCGGCCTCGAATTAATCATCCTCCCGGGGGGCTGGAGTTAAGGTACGACGTTAAAAAGTCGCCAAATAGCTAACCTGTTTAAATCCTGCATGGACAGCCCAATAAGGAAAAAGGGGAGATGGTTTACAGTCCCTTTTTTTTCAATGACGGCTTGTATCTCTATTGTGATGCATGGGGGCAGGTTATTCTATTTTAAGCGCGTGGCATATGAGCCGGCTGTCGAGCAACGATTATGTTAAGGCCTTCAGAAACATCCACTGAATCTTCGAGCGTTCAATGTGTAAATGCAGCTGCATGCAAAAGAAGAAAACTAAAATCGTGTTTTCACTTTAAAAAAATAGCGGAATTAAATCTCTCCACCTACAATAAATCGTATACCATCAAAATTCTAAATTATTTTTTGATGTACATAAAGATAATAAATCATAATAAGTGTCACCAGACAGAAATGCATGGATAATTTACAAACAAACAATTTTGCCAAATATTTTACATTGAATTTCGAAAATCTCAATATGTGATAATATACATAAATGATATAAAAATTCTAGTAATAAAATTTAATAATGATAATCTATTTTTTATTAGGAAATCTCCAAAAATTCATAAGATGGATGCAAATGAATTGTAATAAAATGCTGGCTAAAGCCATACTTTAAACGAAGATTAAAATCAAATAAACAAGGGACAGTAGGATATTTGGACACAATTATGCAAATAGGAACTAAATTCCAAAGTACATATTTTAGGGTACAGCTAGTATTTCTATGAACAGTAGACCTCACGTAAAAAAGAGAAAAAAAAAAGTAAGATCTGCATTTTGTAGCAGTCTTTAAATGTTTAGCCACTATTTTTTTTAATGTGAATTATTTGCACTAATCTCTGCTTTTATCAGTGCTCACAGAATAATAATTAAATGTCTGCTTTGATCCATATTAACAAAATTACAATTAAATATCTACCCAGTACCAAAATTACACAACTGTTTTAATGGTGCTAAACACTGAAACCATTAAAGCCCTTTGCAGTCGTTTAATTTTTAAGGAAACAGTAAAAAAAAGTGCCTATTTTTTTATTCAAGAAAATTGTATAAAAATAAATTTATGAACAATATATGTATTCATTTTTAATTTTTGGAATTTTTTTAACCTGAAATTAAGAAAATTTAATTTTTCAGAAAAAGCAACAATCAGGGTAATTGTGACAAGCAGCTATCTCCAATTACATTATAAATAGTCTGGTACTGCCATCTGGTATGTAAAATAAGAAATAAAAATTCTTCCAGTTATAAGAAATGGATTGTTTTCAATCTTTTTGGGGTGTTACTTTTGAACACTCTAGCCCAGAACTATAACGGGTGCAAGAAATAGAATACGAAACCTCACACTGTTATTTTGGCAGGAGCGAGAGCTAAGGGGTTAAAATGGCCATCATCTTGAAATGAAATAAAAAAAATAAAAATTCTTGTCGTTAAAAAATAGGTCGTTTTTAATGATTTCAAGGAATATTCATGCCGAATTCAAAAGAAAGTCAAGTCGCATGTTTGGCCGTGACTGTGTAACAAAAAATGTACAGATAGACAGACGAAATGCTGAACGGTTGAGTTGAGATAGGACATTGCTTTTCTCAATCAACAAGGGACAGTAGGATATTTGGTCACAATTATGCAATTAGGAACTAAATTCCAATGTGCCTTTTTTGGGATACAATTATTTTCCTAAATCAAAGCAGAAAAAAAAAATCAAATGCTGCATTGTTCTAAAATTCACTATTGCATTGCAAGTAGTATGTTGAACAAGTAGTGAAGCCAGCTCAGTTAGGGATGACAAATCACTCTCTCTCAGCCACAGTTTAGAATAGTGAATCTGAGATTCAAAAATGACAGTTGGTTAACTGTGACCCTATATACTATTGATTTTCCCAAGATGGCAAAATTTGAAGCAGACAGAAACTACAGTAAATCACTGTTTATACATCTTTCAAGGGACTGACCTAAAACAACGTACAAATGAAAAGACGTGCAACAGAAATTCCAATAAACAACTTTGAACAATACAAAATTAATGCTACTGATGCAAATTCATTAAAAAGTAACAAGTTTAGAGTTTTTTAAGATAGTACTAGTATATTACTACATATTACTGACAAAAATAATGGAATTCTGAAATTAAACATTTATTATAAAAGTGAGAAAAATAGTAACTTCATCGCCTACCTTGAGAACTAATTATACATTTATTTTATATGATTTATGTACATGCAGGTAGGCCTTTATTTGGAAATTGCAGGGAAGAAAAGGGTGTTGCTCCCCTGCTTTCTAGGAAAAGTTTCAACCTTAATAGGAACATAAGAAGGACGGAGGTAGAGAATTTGCGAATTTAGAAGGGGGGGGGGGGGACAATTATAACCAAAGCTTCGCTTCGTATAAAGCAAGTACTTTATAATTAGAATGAATACAAATGAATCGGGACTGAGATGAAACGACATATAAATGTAAATGACATATAAATGAGAAATGTATAAATAGTGCTTCACTGCAATTGAATTTTATACCTTTCTACTATTGGCTGAAAAACTAGTAAGTATGAATACCTTCTCTTCTTATAAAATATCTAACTAAATTCCATCTTTGAATTACAGATATTCGACTATGGAAGTTCCACAGTGCAAATTTCATACATAATCAAAAGAATAGGAAAATACTTGACAGTAAAATTAAAAATCTAACTCTTGAAAATTGTGTTTCTTTGGACTATAAGAGAAACAGATCACATCTTGATGGTTCTTGCATTTTTTAAAATTTCATTCACGAGTAAAGCATTCCTGTATAAATTAAATCTTTCATAGACACAAAAAAGGGCAAAAAGTGTGTTCTTTGTCAAGATAAAAAATGAAGAATGTTCTGTGGTAACCTAAAACCCACTCGTCCTTCTGAAAACTTGGCAACGACATGACAAAATGATACACTGTATGTGAAAAAACCGACTCAGTCACTTAGATTATAATCAGAATTCATCATAGATTTAAACAAAATACTTCATCAGAGAAAATGCATAAAATTGCTGTTATAAACCAGGGAGAGTGGTCTCCCCATAACTTTCTCGTATGCTCCTTAATATATGTAGAGAAAAAAATAAGCAAAAAGGCACTAAAACGAACAAGTGTCCCTAATGCAGTGGAGAAAAAAATAAGCGAAACGTCAAGGTCTTCAGCAAAAGAGCATGGGTACAATTTGGCAATGAGCAAAGATCAGTCGTTCCTTTTTTGCATTGAAGAATATTGAAGACAGCGAAAATGCAAATTGTACACCTTTTTTTAAATCGGTTCACATAAAAATTGGACACAAATCTACAATTAAGGTTAGAAGACAACGTGCAAAATTTTATTTATCTAAGTAATTTTATTAAGAAGTTATTGTGATCAAAATTATGCAATTATACAGACCGACAGACACTCAACCCTTCGACAGATTTGGCCCAAAATTTTATACGGACCTACATTTCTGATGATAAAACTGTGTACCAAATTTGATATATCTAGCTATTCAAGTTTTTGAGTTATAGTGTTCACATGAACGTGGACAGACAGACTTCCCTTAGACGGATTTCGTCCAAAATTTGATAGAAACCTACAAATTATGTGTTGAGATCACATACCAAATTTCATCCCCGTAGCTCTAATAGTTTTCGAGTTATCGTGTTCACAGACAGACATAATTCTGAAATTGTGTTTTTCGGACTCAGGGAGGTGTAAAATGTGGAGATTCGTCAAAATCTCGAGTTCGAATTTTTTGACGATTACAATCTCTTTGTATACTTCGTATAAGAGAAAGTAAAAAGGGCAAATTTCAAAGAGTACTTATATATAATTATCTAAATTGCAACTCTGTCATTTACAGAGTTTTGTACAATTTATGATTCTAAATTAAGCCTCAGAAAATATTAATTTTATAAGAGAAGCCAGCAAATTCCCATTTTTGTTTTTTTAACAATTTGAAAACATGCTTATTTAATTCATGTACTTAATTTATAAAATTAATTATTGCTCACATAATAATGTACTTAGCTCAAATATCTTTAGCCAACTTTATGATTTAGAGAAATTAATTTGAACATAAATTGGTAT
Organism: Araneus ventricosus; assembly: GCA_013235015.1. NCBI lineage: Eukaryota > Metazoa > Arthropoda > Arachnida > Araneae > Araneidae > Araneus > Araneus ventricosus. The sequence goes on from BGPR01014990.1 coordinate 33,244, forward strand.
CATACTTTGAAATATACAATAGTATGTATTTCAAAACCTATAATTATTTCAAATGTAAACAAATAATAAACAAAGAAAGAACAAACTGTATAAAACAAATTTTTATTAACAATAAATATTGTAGTACTATGCATTACACTATTGAAGGCATTATATTGAAGATAACAATTTGGCATTTGATATGCAGCAAAATCGATGCAATATGACTTAGAGCTCATTTAGAATACTTAGAATATATTTCAAATTAATAAATTATTAATGAAATGTGCAAAAGAAATAACTAATGTAATAAAGATAAAAGTTTGATTATAACAATTATTATCTAATTACAAAAATTTTAAGTTAAAGGCACTAACAATAAATTAAGATCTTGGATATCAATATACTTAATTAAAAATAAAGTAAAGTTTAAGTTATGGCACTAATAATGCCAAATCTTTCATAAAAAAACAACTAAAATAACAATATAACCATTATTTTCATACAAATGAAAAAAATACATTTTTTGGTAAGTGAGATTAAAATATTGAAGGAAATTATTTAAAACAGGTAATCATATATTAATATATAAATTTTGGAATTGCATATAACATGTTTGATATAGTTGAATATACACAACATCTTGATTAAATAAATCTGTACTAAAAACATTCACAAAAACAATTGATGAAATCTCCAAAATTACACAAAGTTTTTGCTAAAATTAAACTTATAAAACACTGCTACTACAACGTATGTGTACATACTGCTGTTTTGAGCATATTATAAACAAGATACCTTTTATAAGATTCATAGTTTCAACAGAAGCATGAAAACTATTCAAATTTTATTTTCAAATTGTTATTTGTGTTCAATGAATTTTAAAATATATTTACTAACAAAATAAAATTCCACAAAAAAAATTTTTTAAGTGCTGAAGCGATACAGCTCTTCATACATTTTACAAACAACATAAATAAGTCAATGAAATTAGAACTCAATGTGAGATTTATTACATTTGAATTAACAGATATATTTTTAATCATTAAGAATCAAAATACACAAAGAAAATCCAATAATACAATTTCGTTAGCCTTTAGATCCAAAACTTCTGATAAGTTGTACATTTATAAAAAATGTTTCAATTAATATAGAAACTTTTTATGTCAACCTCGGAACAACAAATTATTATAAAGCTTTAACAGCTCTCGTTTCTTTAAAAATTATCTTTTATTGAATATAACTCAGCCAGAGGATCCTAAAAGGCTGAAAATTATTCTGTAGTAATAACTTCTAAATTTAATTTAAAAATTTAAATTTTAGTGTCGCACATTTTTTAACCCTTAACAGTTTTGTGCATACTCCATAAGTGCACCGAATTATTGCATTTTTAGTCTTATAAATTAAAATTCAATCATTAATTAGCTTTATAATTTAACACAAAAATTATGTAGAATCCATAAGCATATCAAGTATTCTATGGCCTCTCAGATGAAGGAAAACGACAACCCCTTTCCAAAACAGAAGGGGTCATCTTCTTAGATAGCAAAGAAAATGTGACTCTTAAGCAGGGAAAGGCGTGCATGCAATAACATACTTTTTAATAAATTGTTACAAATTTTCTCTCTTTCCCTGTTGTTTATCAATTCCCTGATTCTTGTTCCGATGCTTTGATAAGAATACTAGTAATTTTCAATTAATTATCCATGCTAAAATAATCGTAGCAATGGTGTACATTCGAATAAATCATCGTTCAAAATTTATCTTCTTGCTTTTACACGTGACATAAGCATAATATTCCAGAATATCTTTCACTATTTTGTTATGATAACTTAAGCAGGAAACTCAATATCTATAACCAGTCTTCTTGAGACTAAAAATTTGTATCATAATTCATGTATTTTAAAAGCAGTAGTAAGAAAGGGTAAAGGGCACATAGGGCATGACATTTTTGCTTCATATCAAAAATGTAATAAATACAAGAATATTTTATTTTCACACCCACATTCCTGATGGTCCACTTTTGTCCTAACTTTTTTCAAAAAAACATGCTAGTAAGAATTGAATATATTAACATTTATTTAACTTCAGCTTGTGCAATCTTCGACAGTAAGTAAAACATCATTTTTCACCACAATCATATATATTATCTATAAACATACTGCTGTGAAAATAAATACACACCGATAAATAGGCTGCCTGCATTACTTATCTTAGTACTGTTCAGGATTTAACTAAATTAAAGTAGACGTAAAAAGTATTTATGAATGTAAATTTTGATTTTAAAAAATTAACAAATTACTTAATTACAACAATATAAAAATAACAGAAGCTCTTCTTGGTTCCAGTTTGACAGCAGATAAATTGCAGGTCTACTTTCTCAGTCGTATCACTGCATAAACCACAAGACCGGCCAACACCACGCTCACAGGAATCAGAAGTCCTAACCGGGAGCTGAAGAATCATGCCATCAATAATTACTGAAGTACACACCTGACAACACATAGATAACACTCAAAGAATTAAATGAAAGGTTTCACTTTACTTTTATCCAAGTGCATTCTATTTAATTTGAAGTGCTCCAGCATAAAATGTAACGTTAAAATATTAGGTTTTCCCTACAATTATATAACACTTAAAATGTACATTGAAATTCATAAAAACTGAATAGTTCCAAAGATAGTGCATTTTTACTTCAACAGAACTATTACAGACACTCCAACATTTACAAACAAGAATTAGATTTTGAAATATGGAATGATGATGTGATCGCCCCAAAATCATACTGTAACAGTCTATTTTCAACTTGAAGACACTAATCTGTTTGTACACAGGGTCATTAAAAACAATTACACCAATTACAAATAACTGTAACTTTCTTGTAAACAATGGAAGGAAGAAAAATAATTGAACACAAAACGGAAGGAATCTTAGTGTACCTAATAACCATCCTACGGGACTTCCCTTGGTCACACGGTGAACATCCATGCAGAAGACCATTTCACAACAGACCCTGCAAAGCATGTTTATCGCCATTGATCCACATTCAATAGCCACATGCATATTCTGTATGTGGCTATCTAAATCTTACAAAATTACAAAGATGGATTCCAAAAAAAAAAGTTATAAGGGTAATGAAGAATTATTTATTAACAATAGACAAAAAAGAATTAAGAGGCAAACTTACTAATCACTTCCCCCACATAATTACCAAATTTATTTAGGCATTTATCTGAACGCAGGACCAACTTCTTGAACCCAGCTTTGTAGAAATCACATCCCTGCCCACTGAGCCAGTTCTCGGCAGCTGTTTTTACATCACTGTCTGGAGAGAACCTTGTTCCAGATAAGTGTTCCTTCAATTTCATAAAAAAAAAAAAAAGGAATATTCACTTCATGCCAAATCCAGGTTGTGTGGGGGGTCCATATTTCCCACTAGAACTTTTGGAGAAATTCTTGAGTTTTGCAAGTAATATGGGACCTGGCATTGTCATGCAGGAGGATGACACACATTTGCATTGGATGGCTTCATGTAACCTTATCAAAGTGGCACAAGCAAGATCTCTTTTCTAAATGTCTTGTCATTTCAATTGGTCTGACGCATCTACACTACCTACCCACACACAACCGCAAGACAACTAGCACCATCTGTCTCTACTCTGGGGAAAAAATATTCCCTCCACAATAATTACTTTTCAAATGCTGCTTTTTTTGCTTGTAAACTTTTTTTCTATCCATCCTCGTACTTCTTAGGTCTTCATTTCATTGGCTTTAAGCTTATTATGTATAGTGTTCAAATTTTTCTACTTCTAGTTGTTTGCAAGGAAGTTATAACCATTTGTACCTGGTGCAATTGTTTTCAATAACCTTATATATTAAAGATACATCTTAAAGCTATATAAAGGCTACCAGATGACTGACCATAAGGATGGCCCTCACCATGCAAAATAATATTTAGTCAGATCATGAGGATGGCACAAGCTGTCACCCAACTCTCCAAACAGCACTCAACATCAATGTATCTGTGTCTTACTGATACAATGCATTCAGCTTTATCCTGTGATATTCTGAAGGTCTTAGTTTCTACACAAAGAACAACATATCCCTCTGCCTACACACACAAATTCACAGCCATGAGATTATAATTAGAACAGGGTTGGAGGCTTGTAATGTTCATTAGTTATCAATCAACAGTGTTAAAAAATAAATGAAAATACATAAGAATGTAATTGGAAGTTGTTAATTAAAATTCAAAAAATTTCTCATCACTACTAATGTAAAAGTTAACAAATACAGTATTCGAAGGCTGAAAAATATGCACTAAGAACTATTTGTTTGCAATTGTAACATTAATCATTTTGTTATGGCAAAGACATGGCGCATGGAATGCTGAAAGTAATAAAATTTGCCATGCCAAAAGGAAAAAAAGCTCGAATGGGAGCATGATATCAAAACTGTCATAACCAATCAAAAAACTATTTTCACCAAATGCACTGCCAGCAATGCAAACAAAATAATAATTTTAATTTAAAAAGAATAATTTTGATCATACTTTAATGAAAAAAGATTATTAAA